>APFE031355085.1:0-10137 GCA_000404065.3 Pinus taeda | reverse complement strand
GTTTGGGCATCTGAATAATTGCACTTAGAAATGACTACATAGTAATAAAAACCCTTAGTTTCTGCACCAGTTTTGCCACATTGGGTTTTTTTGGAGACATTTGTCCAAAAACAATGGTTTCACTTGTGTGTGCTATTTCTTTCTTGTCCAGTTCTTGTTTCAGTGTATTATTTAGTTTGTGAAGGTTGCAATTGTATTTATTTCGATGTTTACCATATAATACTATAAATAACTTGATTCACTAGGAGAAATATAATTACTTTCTACAATAGTGATTCGGGGATTTAGAATTTTCACATGGTATCAGAGCACAGGTGAAGCAAGTGAGTAGACTGGAAGAGCATAACATTGAAGAGGAGGGATATTGAAGTGTTGCATAGGAAGTAGATCAAGTCCCCAGAAGGACTGCACAGTCCAATCCAGGAGGGAAAGATTCTCAAGGAAAGTCTCTCTCTGAGTGAGTTGATAGAGAGATAATATTTCCATATCGATATTTTTCAGAGCCAGAGGGAGCAACATAGTAGTAGATTTAGAGCAAAGTAGTTTCTGGTGAGATGTAGTTTTATGTAGCCGTTGTTGGGGTAGAAAAACGTCAGAAGAGGGAAGGAGACACTATTTAGGGGAATTTATTACTCATAGAATTTATAGCCATGTAATTTGATTTCTCATTTGTTGAGCAGCATTACAAAGGAGAAGATTTACTAACTCTAGCAAGGAGTGCGTAGGCAAGCCTAGAATTAGTACAGAGGAGAGAGGAGGCAGTTTGACATTTGGTTGGCAGAGATAGCAGCTAACAGGTTGAGAGATCAAGATTAGTTGGATGGAGCATTCAACTATGTGATCTAGAAGGATATGAAATCATGCCTTTTAGATGAGCATGATCTCAAGATGTATGTCGATAGTGTGGTAGTTTTAACCAGTGATGCAGATCCACTCAATAAGTACAAGGCTGAGATGGCAAAGGCCAAGCGGTTGATCCTCATTGGAGTCAGGGATCACGTTTTATGTCACATTATTAGAAAAGGGATGACCAAAGAGATGTGGGATACCTTGGCTACGCTATATCATGGATCTTTCGAGCAGTGGAAGATGTACTTGAAGGAGAAGTTGAGATAAGCTAGGATGGAGAAAGGGGTACGCATTGATCCATTCCTATCAACGCTTTACGTTATCCAAGATCAATTGGAAGCTTTACGATCAACACCTCAACCTAAAAAGATGGTAAGGTTGGCCTAGAATTCAGTCTGAGAAGAATGGCAAGTATTTGTCCACAGTATCCTGGGAAAGAAATATTACCGGATTGGGAAGGGATGTGGGCCACTCTTCAGCAGGAATAGATGAGGCAAGACTTAGTCAAGTGCAAACTTGACAACAACAGCAACAGTGGGACGAAGCACAAGGAGGAGAAAGAGAAAGAAATACTTGCATCAAAGGGGCACCAAGAGCAGTGAAAGAAGAAGAAAGATGTCTCAAATATCAAATGTTTCAGGTGTGGTTAATTTGGTAACTATCCTCTCAAGAATAAGGACAAGGATGAAAAACATGATCTGCAGGCTACAGCCGCTAAGAGGTTGGGTGATCTAGTACTGTAGTTTGAAAGAATTGCAGATGGGAAGGGTCCATTGAGGAGTCCACCTCATGGATCAATACCTTTCTACGGGAGCCCATATCAAAAGTAGAAGCATGGACCAGGGTTAGTTGGTGAGCAGGAGTGTCGAAGTAACAATTGCAATGGCTAGGAGCACCAAAATCTGAGCATTGCAGAGCTAGTGTTGGAAGAAGTGCAGTTGGCGCAGAGCAGAGTTAGCAACAACGCAGTGGTGACAATGTAGAGAGTAGCAGCAGTTAGAAATCCAACAGCATATGCATCATCCTAAACACCTTTGGTTCAGTATTTTGGATTCTTTTCCATTGTTGTTATAGTAGCAGTAGCAGTTGAAGAGGGTTGCAGTGTAGATGCAGAGTTGGAAGTGGCAAGGCTGACAATAGCACAAATGTATAATTCGCAAGGGTTGTAGTGTCGATGCAGTGTTGGCAGTAGCAGGGCCAGCAGCAACACAAATGCAACATTTGCACAACAATTTTTGGGTAGTGATTTCAGACATCAACAACACAGAGGGAGATGTTACAAGGAAGGGTGATGCTTCAGTAGGTTGCATTATTAAACCACATTCCTCGCTACGAGGGAGTGTTGAATTATGATAGCATTAGATGTGATCTAAGCCTCAAAATTTGTAGGGAGGCTAGGACACATGTATTCTAGAATACCCATAAATAATTTTGGGAAATTCTACCTAGAGAAGGTTTTATTAAAATAATTAATTATTTTTAATGGATGCCTAAGTCTAAACTTAGAAATTAAAATAATTAAGGGGTATTAATTAAACTGGGGGTGAAACTTCTAGAAGAAGACTAGGATCAAGTTGAAATGATTTGAGCCATTGATTACAATCTAATATGGTTGTTGATTGATCAACGAGAGTATTATAAGAAGAGGCTTGATGGGTATTTGGAAAATACATTAGGTGAGAGATCAGAGATCGATTTTCTCAAGAGAGCAGTGCAACAATTTCCGAAGAAGGTGATCAAGGATATTTATTGCAGTGAGGGGTAGGGATAATTTTCCTGAGGAAGTTTTCTTGATCCGGAGAGTGTAACACAGAGAGGGCAGTGATTAGTTTAGAGAGGCAGTGATAAACCACATAGAGGCAGCGTAGAGCTACACTATTGTAGCATAGAGCTTTAGAGAGAGTTCATATTACTACTAGGGAGTACTGAGGATTTAGTGTCGGAGTCGAGGTGTGAGATCGAATGGCTAGAAGGCCAAAGTTTCCAATGAGCAGAGGATCGAGAGGAGGTGCAGTGCAGTCCAAGCAGTAGTGATGCAGTAACTGCATGGGTGTGGCACATTACAGCATAGAGACATCGTAGAGGCTCATCTCTAATGCAAATTAGTGCCATATTTCCCAGTGAAAGGATGTGATCATCTCACTATCCTTTTTTCCAGTTAGATCTCTATATACGATTGTTACCTTGTGCATTCAAATAATTGTACTAAAAAATTACTACATAATCATACAAAACCCTCAGCTACTGCACCGGTTCTCCCACATTGGGGTTTTCTAGGGACATTTATCCAAAAGCAATAGTGTCACTTGTGTGTCTTATTCCTCTCTTGCTTAGTTTTTGTTTCTGCATATTATTTAAATTTTGAAGGTTGCAATTGTATTTATTTTGATGTTTACCGTATAATATTGTAAATAACTTGATTCAGTAGGAGAAATATAATCAATTGTTGCAATATAGTGATTCAGGGATTCTGAATTTTCACAGTGAACACACAACCGGATATATGCTATGCATTCAATTACCTAAGCCAAGCTATGGTTAAGTGAACCAAATTATTTTGGAAGGCAGCTAAACATGTTTTACGGTACCTCAGTGGAACTACCCAGTTTGGACTATTGTACAGACGGATAGAGGGAGTGAAGTTGTGCGCCTTCACAGATAATATTTTGCATGAATTCCATCAAACTGAAAGAGTCCATCAGGTGGAATTTTTAGTGTTAGGTCCACAATTGTTTCTTGGTATAGCAGGAAGAAAATATATGTGGTTCTCAACTCAGTGGAAGCATAATATATGGTTGTAAAACAAGCAACATCTGAAGTGATCTAGAAGAGAAATATACTTGTTGGACTATCTGCTCAGATGATGGATACAACTTTGATCTAATATGATAATTAGAGTTGCATCAAGCTCTCTGAGAATCTTGTATTTCATAACCAATCCAAGCATATACATATTTGATATCACCATTTACGGGATTGTGTGCAGAGGAAGATAATGTTACTACACTAGATTCCGATAGAGGAAGATGTTCACATTTTGAAAAAATATTTGTCAAGAGGGAAGTTCCAGCGCCACAGGTGCAGGATAGGGGTGGTTGATAATCGCTTTCTTCCAAAAGGGCATGTTGAAAAATGTAGCAAGAAATTCTAAATTTGATTTTTCCTTGATTAAAAGGTGAAAATTTTAATTTCCACATCAACACACAACTTGGATGTAGTTAACTTGTCTAACATGGATTTTGTCACCCAATTTACTCAGTTAATTCAATTTGGAGGAGTTAGAGCTCAATTAAGCATGTGTGATTGCTAATTTTTAGCAATCAAATTTAGTTATCTCAAGTTGTTTTCAGTTAAACTAGTTCCAATTATTGGAGGAACTAGTGGAAGGTCAATTTTGTAGTGGGACTTCAATCAAAGTCAATAATCATCCAGTTAACTGATCAATTAGCCCAAAATAGCTAGTACATGTAGAGAATTCAATTTCCCTAGTTATGGTGGAGATTCCAAGGCAGTTTAACATCAGTTATAGTTTAGGCTTGAGTCTACAGGTATTGCATATAGTTAGATGATCAACCTTGAGAATTACGCAATCCATTTTGGAAAAATCCGTAAATAATAGGGGCCTAATTTCTCAAGGAATTATGCAAGGAAATAGGGGCTCAAGGAGACTCATAAATTGACTAAATTTAGGTTGGAGCTTCTCAATGAGCAGAGAGATAGGCTATTCACTTGTAGGTAGTGATCAATTAAGAAAAGAAATTGTAATACATCTCTATTCATTAGATTAATGCAAGTAGGAATTGGGGTTTTTAGGAGATTACTTTCCCTTGGAAACATATTGTGTGCATGTGTGTTATTTTTTATAGCATGTCTAAAAACTTTTGTTCTAAATTGTGAATTAACTTCCGCGGAGTAGTAGAGTGGGTTTGTGTCTTGTGTTTTTGATTAAAACTTCATAAGCAGTGTAAAAATATACACCATAATTTCTACAAGGATGGTGGAGGCAAACTACACAATATTTGTTGGCAAACAATATGCCTACTTCAAAATCTCTACGAAAACTTTTGTGAGAAGTAGACATCGAGGGTAAAAGATTGGATTATGGAAGCATTAGTCACAAAGTTCAAAAGAGGGGTGTCGAGGTAGATGGCTTAAATGTAGCCTTAGTTGGTGTAGTTGTTGGTTTTCTTGGGTGAAATACGTCTAAGCATAATTATCTAATCTAGATTCAGTTTTAATCCTGATTCTGAATGATATGAGGGATATCTACTGGTTTATTTGTTTCAAGGTACACTAATAATAATCCTTTTTCCACTCTAGTTGTTGGTATACTAGGTGGTCTATATGAGACGCACTATCTATTTTTCACTCGGTCTTTCTTCTGAACCTTTTCTCCTGTGGATCTTCCTTCTCCTTCTCTGGTTTGGAATTGGTTGATCATGGGATTTACGAGGATCTTAGCTGCTACTTGTTGGTCTTCTCTATGATCTATTTGAGACACACTAGCTAGTTGTTTTACATGGTTTTTCTTGTAAACATTTTCTCTTGTGGATCTTCATGCTCCTCTCTGGTTTGTGATTGGTCGATCGGGGGTTTTCCGAGGATCTTTACTATTACGTAAGTGCATTCATTTTGGTTGGTGGAGTTGGTAACATATTTGAATTTTGAACTCTATAAAGAACGAGTTTGTTAGGGTCATTAATTGGTCTAAGGGGATATTTATTTTCCAAGTTGCCTATTTATTATATGAGGGACAATTGTTTGCATCATCATTTAAGATCTTTGTCGATAGTGTGCTTGATGAAATTTTCTTAAGGACATTGGTCAGCGATGATTGGTCAATTTATTGTATTTGAAGGGGTGTCATAGAGGATTGAGTTGGTGACAACCTACATCGAGCGGTGTCTATCGTTTATAACTAACATCAATTTACCATATCTACATATTTTATCGAGGTTTTTTCAGAGACTACTACATAAGGTAGTTTTTGGTAATTCTCTCTCCTTTGGTGCACATATAGGTGGGATTGCATAGTGTCAAGAGTGTCAGTGATATAACTAGACTTTACATCTATCGGTATGATGTCACTTGATACTAAAGACATAAGGTAGTTTTTGGTAATTCTGTCTCCTTTGTTGCACATATAGGTGGGATTGCATAGTGTCAAGAGTGTCAGTGATATAACTAGACTTTACATCTATCGGTATGATGTCACTTGATACTAAAGGAAACTAGGCTGGTGATGTGTCATTACTTGATACACATGCTCACAAAATTTGAGTTAATAATTAACTAAAGATTCAATTGCGGTGAGTATTTTCTGGCCCAAACTCATCTGTAATTTATTAATATTTTCGGTGAGTATTTTCTGGCCCAAATTATGGAAAAGTTTGCAGTTATACTGTTGCCATTTTGACTGAAGGCACAAGTAATATCATTCATTAAAGGCTTGGCAGTATAGTATTTTATTAAAGGTACAACTAAAACAATTATTTATTGTTTATAAGACTCAAACTCATCTGTAATTTATTAATATTATAATTATATTAAACTATCGAAAAGTTTGCAGTTGTGTAGCCATTTTCAATAAAGGCTCGCGCAATGTAAATTTTCTGAGAATTCATTAAAGGCTTAGGCAATATAAATATTGTCGTAAAGATAGAAAGATAAAATACAATTATTTATGGTTTCAATATACTAAGGGGGGTGATTCATTCATAACGAAACAGTTAAATTTATTTGATGTATTTAAAATAAATTTTGAAAATAATCTAAACAATTTAATTTATTATATTAATAAATATATAAAAGAACGCTTTAACTCATAAATACAAACTATCTTAAAGTGATTTCAATGTAATATAGAAATTTTATTTTAAATAATTAAAATTCAACTATTTTGAACACGCTCACTCACACTAAGCTAATAAAAAATTAAAACATCTAAGTCATAATATTATTTTATATTAGATATATATAGTGATATTATATAGATAATATGATATATATAGATACATATATAAATATATAATATAATTAGTTATTTTACATTAAAATTTAATATTAAATTACATTGGTCTTTTGAAATTAAAATTTAAGCACCAAATAATTATTGACATTGCTAAAAAATCAATTTAAGACAAAGATCTTTATATTTAGAGACAACAAATATTTCAAGAGATATATATATTTAAGACGCCGAAAACAATTTGAGAAAAAAATATTTTAAGACAAAAATTTATATTTAAGACAATTACAATCAAGACGAAACTCATTTAATACAATTAACAATTAAGACAAAACCATATCAATTTAAGACAATATTATCTAACAACTTCAAAATTGACCACGACATTGCACCTTAAGTTTGCCAACCTGCATGCTACAAATGTCTCACACCTATACTTAAGTTGCTATTTCACTTATCATTAACGTTATCTTATATAAAGACATCGATTTGTTGGAATATTCGTTTTGAAGGGGTATTTGACTCTTAAGAACGTGCCAACTTTACATGGAAATATTTCCCGAACTTCAATTCCTCTTTTGTCCCTTCGATCTCTACTAGTATGATTAGAGCCAACTCGTCTGTCGTTTCATTCATCACTACTACAAGGTGGGGACTTTTAAGACAATTTTTAAGACAAAAGAATCTTGTCTGAAAAGTTAATTTCCTCTTAAAATTCTCAATACGAGGTGCTAATAAAAAAGGTAAAGGTAAACGACTAGGGGTTCGTCTTTATGTTATTGATGGGTTCTTCAGGATGCAAAGCAATGGAGGCTGACAACAACTAATGGGATTTATTGTGATGGAGGCCGTAATAGAGGTGTAAATGGTGAGAGGAGAGATGGAGGAACTTTCCTTGAACATGGATAGGAAGTAACATAGTTGGAGTACTTTTCGGGGTCTCCATATTTTGTGTTTTAATCTATTTTTTTATTGTTTCATTTATTTTGGACACTACTTTTATCCACTAGTTATCGTTATCAGCACATTGTTGTGCTTGAACTCTTGACTGTCATCGGAAAAATGGATTAGATTCACCATGATTGTTGAAAAATGCATCAAGAAATTCTCAATTTGATTTTTCCTTGATTAAATTGAAAATCTGAATTTCCACATCAACATAAAACTTAGGTGCAGTTAACTTGTGTGACATGGTTGGTGTCACCTAGTTTACTCAGTAAATTCAATTTGGAGGAGTTAGAGTTTATTTAAGCATGTGTGATTTCTAATTTGTAGCAATCAAAGTCAGTTATCTCAAGTTGGTTTCACTTAAACTAGTTCCAACAATTGGAGGAACTAATGGCAGGTCAGTTATGCAATAGGACTTCAGTCAAACTCAGTGATCATCCAATTAACTCATCAATCAGCCCAAAATAGTTGGTGCATGCAGAGAATTTGAGTTACCTATTTGTGGTGGAGATGCCTTTAATGAAAGAAATGGACAAGAAGATGAAGGATCTCAGGAGCGATAATGGAGGTGAGTACTTTTCCAATGAGTTAAAAAAAAAATGTGTGCAACAAAGAATTTGACGAGAGTTGAAAACTCCCCACAAGCCACAATAGAATGCAGTGGCTGAGAGAAAGAACCATAGGATTGTGAGAGAAGTGAGGGTGATGTTGCATGACCAAGGCCTACCTCAGCATTAGTAGGCTGAGGCATGCAACACAATAGTCTATTTGTAGAACCAGATTCCTCATCAGATTCTTGGCATGATTACACCGGAGGATGCTTTCTCAGGGAAAAATTCAGTTGTGTAGCACTTAGGTATTTTTGGAGCCACTATTTACTCCCATGTCTCCAAAGAATGAAGAAAGAAGCTTAACCCAACTACAAAAATTGGGGGTATTTGTGGGTTACTCAAAAACTCCCCACAACTACCATGTGTATTTGTCATCCATAATAATGAAGGTTGTGTGAAGGGATGCAAAGTTTGATGAGGAGAAAGTGACGTGGTGCTCTCTTAAAAGGGAGCTTCAAATACCACTAGAAGAGAAGCTTTTAGCTCCAAAGGAGGAGCCTTGGGAAGTTTTGGAGAAGCCACAAATTGAGGAGCAGAGAGTGGGGAAATCCACTCAAGAAGAGCCATCCAGCGAAGGAAGAAAAAGGACCATGGAAGTTGATATACTTGTGAAGGATGCGAAGGAGAGTGTGGGATTTCCTTTAAATTTGCATAGGAAAAGGAGGTCACCTGAGAGGTACACTAGCTACATGGCTCTAATGATTGAGCTTCTAGAGACTGAGCCATCCTATTTTGAGGAAGCAGTAGATAAACATATATGGTTTGATGCAATGGTTGAGGAATATGAATCCATTTTAAAGAATAGTGTTTGGGAAGTGGTCCCAAGAAATTAGTAGTGGGTTCAAGGTGAATCAAAAAGTCGATGGAAGCATAGAGAAATTTAAGACCATATTTGTTGCCAAGGGGTACTCTCAAGTTGAGGGAATTGACTATGAGGAGACCTTTGCTCATGTAGAAAGGTACTCATCCATTAGATCAATTCTTGCTTTCATTTTGAAAATGGAGTGGAAGATCCACTAGATGGATGTAAAAGCAACATTCCTCAATGGGCTTATTAAGGAGGTGTACATAGTGAAAACAGAAATTTTTGAGCTATTTGATTAGGAGTCTCATGTGTGCAAACTCAAGCAAGCATTGTACGGTCTCAAAGAAGCACCTTTTGCTTAGTACACAAGGATCGATAACTATCTCACTTGTTTGGTATTTGTCACACGGAATCAGTCGATCTTGCGGACAAGATAGACCTTCCTAGAATCTAATGAAGACCTAATGACAAGCAAACCAACCAAACACTATCTTTCTCTAAATGCGCTTTATAAGTAATGGGAAACAAGTGTGTTTAAGGGCCTACCTCATGTCCAACGCAAGCTCGGAGATGCCTTCGCTTCTTTGATCCAAGTAAGTTCCTTCGTCACAAACCTGCAAGCACAAACAAGGAAAACAATTAAATAACACCTAAATATCCAATATTATAAAACATATTTAACATGAAAGTCAAGGAGTCCATGAAACAAATAGCATAAGATACTTGTTGAGAAAAATGAGCTTGATTGTATTAATTCAAAAAGAAAGAACCTTACAACCTTTGCCTTGACGCTGTACAAGCTCCTTCCAGGGTCCAACAAGAAGTCTCCTCTACTTTGACAAGCTTCACTCACTCCCTAATGGGGCCAAAAAAGTATGTGATCTCTCCTCTTAAGCTCAAATAGGAAGTCTTGATTTCACTAGCATTTACCCTCAAAAGTTCAGCTTCTAACCTCC
>APFE031355075.1:0-45659 GCA_000404065.3 Pinus taeda | reverse complement strand
CACATACCCATAAATAATTTTATTTTATTTTATTTATTTATTTATTATTTTTTTTTTTATACGTTTGTAAATGTAAGCATTTTACATATTCCAATGATATTTAATTTGCATCCTATCCATGTATGCATAATCCTATATACTTATGAAGTTGGTAAACTTAGCATTAAATAAGTCAGGTTCTGCTAACGGTGCGAATTCAATCTCACTGTCATTTGGTATGGGAAATCGGGTCATGGATCTATGACCGTCAACTAGCCGCCTTGATTTTTGTTAAGTTGAAATGTTAATTTATTACCTGCACTACCACTGTACATGGCATGTGCAGTCCTATCCAGCTCGGCTACTGTCTCGGGATCCCCTTGGGATCAACGATGTTGGAGCTGGCTTGGCAATCCAACAGCTGTAGATGGCTCGATCCTTGTAAACACCACTTGGTCTCGATTCGGGAATTCATTCTTCCTCCATTTCGCTTGATCTGCCGCTTGGTTGCTGCTCTCGTCCATGTCTTGTTTCGCTCCTCGAACCAGGCTTCTGTGGTGATAGTGGAAGGTGCTTAGAACACCATACCTTTTTCTTCACACTCCAACTTGGGGCACTGGTAAGTTATTAGTTGTATAGACTGTGTATACCAATTTTTCTTGCGCAACAATGGTTGAACCCACCTCATGCATTCAGAGTTCTTTGTTTTTGTTTGTCCTAAGACTACTTCGGATATCTAACCTAATTTCCGTGGTCTCTTGCAGGATCCTCTCGACTCTGTCTTCGAGCTTGGCTCCGAATGGAAACACAGTTCTCCAGAAATGGAATTAACTCCAAATTCTGCCAGGTATGAGGGTTCCCACCCTGGTTATGGTATTTTAATCTTTGCTCCATTAATTCTCTTGCGAGAGGAACCTTACTCCTGAGATTGCTTTTATTTATGCAATGTATGGTTCGGGTTTTTAGCTCGCCCGTCAAGACTCTGTTACTCATGTATTATATATATATATATATTTATTTTTTTATTTTTTTAAGTACAAAGATTTAGCTTCGAGGGTTTTTACCTCTGAAGCCTTTTTGAGCCGTACTGGCCTAATTGTAATACCTTAAGTTGTTTTACAACAATGTCCATTTCCTTGAGTTTATGTTTCATTATAATTGTTGAAAGTCATATGCTAATGACATCTAATTTATTGGATGATTGTGTACATCCTGTACATTTGGAATGTCTCCCTCCTGGGTTATAATTACTGTAGGGTTTATACTATTTCCCAACGAGATTATCATGTATTTTTGTTACCTATTACAGCTCTTCAACTTGTTTTACCACAGAGTTCCATGCGGTGCCAATATATGCATAAATATAAGTTCTGTGTTTATTGTTTTCCTGGTCTCTTCGGTTTATTTTTGTACAGAATTTATATGCATTGTTTCCAAACTAATGCTGTCTTTCGACTCGCTCATTTGTTCCAATCTTTTGCTACGCATTTTAGCAGAAGGGTATTTATAATTTTTTTTATTTAATTCGGTCAATGAATTCGGCAGTAATCCATTGTTAATTCTTGTTTGAAATCTGACTAGACAAAGAAGCCACTAGCCGTATACTTGTCCGGCGATTAACTGAATTCTCTGATGAGGGTTTTGGGAAATGTCACATTAATCTAGGGGTTTTGAGTTACCAGATAGAATTTAGGAAGCTCGTTCACCCAGAGGACTGGGTCGACCTTCAACACAGGTCTTCCTTCTATCATTTAAATGTAATTCAATTTCTGTTATGGCAAGCTTTTAAATCTAGACCGAAACCCTACACCCAGGGTTCTGGGCACATGTACTTGTAATTCCTCTCTCACAGAAAGCAAATTTAGCTGGCTACGATAGAGTTAAATTGTGTTGTTCCTTTAGGACTTTTCCCTTGTTCACTACTACTGTTCTTTCTTAAAAGAATTTGGATTAGGACCAAAACTTGTTACTTCTAAATTTGTCATACCAGACTCATTCTCATGGGAGTTAGTTTTTTGCCAAATCAATTGCACTTCTTCATATGCCAGAAAGCTAAGCTTACAAAAACTCATTAATTAAGTCTTTTAATTCTCATAAACCTTTCCTACATCACTACTCTAGTGAGACCCTTGTTTCTCCCCAAGGAAAGGTTCGTCTTTAGTTGCCTATTATTTTCCTTCCCTATTACACAATTCCACCCTTCCTCTACAGTGCTCTGCTCCAAGTTCAAAACAGAATAAAGAGGTGGTTTGCATGTATAAATTTTGTTTCCCTTAACCGTACAATTTTTCTGTTAAGATGACCCCTACACTATTCTTTTGTTTTTGTTCCTCGGATAATAACATGGGTTCCTAGTAATAGTCTCTTTCACCAATGACTTAGTTTTTTTTTATAATGTATCATAATAGTGCAAACATTTAATATAGCTTACTTCCTTAATATTTTTAAATGCTTTTAAGCGGTTCAACTCACTTACCTGTGCCACTGTAGCTCGAAAAACACTTGAGAAGTCGAGATTACCTCTGGTCATCTGCTTCCAATCTGCCACCCTTCCATGAGATTCATCTTTCGGGACCAGAATCTCCCCCTAGCTCTCTTGCAGGACCACTGTCCGCAGCAAGATGCTCGCACTTAGTGCTTGGCTATCTAGTCATCACCAGACTTAGCCATTTTCTCATTTCTCTTTTCTTTTCTGCTTGTCCCAACAGCACAAACTTTTTCCCACCTATCCCTATTTTCCTCTAGAAACCCTTCCAGTTAGGGTTGGAATCACAGCAACTGTCTTGCCTCCAACTTCCTCCTTATGGTTGGAATCACAACAACTGTCTTGCCTCCAACTTCCTCCTTGAGAAGTTGCCATCACATCAACTATCTTGCCTCCAACTTCTTCCTTGAGAAGTTGCCATCACATCAACTATCTTGCCTCCAACTTCTTCCTTGAGAAGTTGCCAGCTCTTAAAAAAACATTTTTTTTTTTTTTTTAAAGAAAATATTATTAAATTCAAACAGATAATAATATCAATTCAGTTTGTCATTTACCACAGTAAAGTCAACTATTTACATTTATCCCGGGGCATTACAAGTTGACACATGTACCTTTTAGAAGAAAAATAAAATATTTTTTAAATAAAAAATGGCAACTATAATTAAAAATAAAAGTGAATATATCAATTTGGTTAATTATAATAAAAAAAATATTAATAATCTTATTCTCACTATGCTAGCTCCATTTATTATTGACATTATAGCTCAAAAAATGTGGTAAACATATTTCATTGAATGTGGAAGATATACAATTATTATACTTCACAAATATATTTCAATATAAGATTTAGGTAAATTATTTAAATGTATAAAGAAAATAAATAATTGAAATAAAGAAAAAACTAGTTATTTATTGATAAGAATAATTAAAAGATACATATTCAATTTGTTCAATTCTTAATATAAAATTAATGTGGCATTCTTGAGATTTTTTGAAATCGATAGGAAGAATGAGTCCTTCTGTAATTTTTTCTCAATTAAAATGTGTTTATTATGATAGACATGCCTCATATTAAGATTATATCCTCAAATTTGAATGGTTTCCTAGATTATCAAGAGTTTATCCACATAAAATGTGTTTAAGGAGGCTGTTCAAAATTGATTTTTGAGAAGGATATTTAAAATATATTTGGTGTCACCCCCTACTGTTAAATTTGGAGAGGGTTCCTAGATTCCACATCAAATTTGAGGAAATTTACATTATAGTAACCTATTTTGATTTGAGGAGGTTTCTCAAAATTGATTGTATACAATCTCCTTTAGTTTGAGAAGGTTATTGTTAACAAATTTAGCTACTTAAATTCCATTATATTTAATTGTCAATCTATGGTCATAAACTTTTAAACGCCAACATTGTACGTGTGGAACTAGTACATAAAATATTCTCAAGCTATGAAAGAACTTTTACAATCTAATGCTCCAAGGCGTGCATTGGCAATAAAATGAACTATCTAACTGAAAATTAAATGGATACAAAGATTTGTTGGATCAATGAGATTATGTTTTCAAGACAACTTTGCGGACTCCAATCATATTACGTTGTTTGTCATAAAATGATTCTATGATTAATTAAGAAGCACTTTCATTCTTCAACCTTCAATGCCTAACTTTTGTAGGGGGGATCCACACTTTACACTTGAAAGATAGAATTCAATCAGGAAGAAAGTAAAATGCTACAGGCTTGCATGATCACTAGGATTACATTTACAAAACAATTTTATGATCTCCGATCACAATACTTTGTTTTGCAATTCCTTAAAAAGAACTTTTGTTCATCAACCTTCGGTGCCTAACCTCTATAGGGAATCAACACTTTTGCAATAAAGAATGTATGAAAGTTCAAGAGCTAAATTACAGAAAATTAAAATATTAATCTATAGATAAATAGAAATACAAATTATCTAATTAGATAATCTAACTAAGAAATAAATGAATTCACAACCCAAGCCAGGTTGGGAACATTACCTATTGATTTGTGCTACAAAAGAAAACTATAGTTGATATGAAATTGCAAATTAGATTGCTACCTGACACTTGGCAAGTTTTAAATGGGCCTTTCAAAACAGTAATTGAATACATATGAACAAGTTATCCAAAAAGGACATGACACACATAAGCATGCAATGTCAAATAGAAAGACACTAAGATTGTTGACAGAGTTCACCCCCCTTGGGCTACCTCTCCGGGCCCTGCTCTAAAAAGCTAGGATGCTCGTATTTCAATGAATAAGAGTTACATCAAAATTGTCAATACAATTTCAGTTATTTCCCCAGTATGGAAATGCTCTCCTTTAGCCAAATCTCACAATTTCACTTGAGTCTCTAACAAAGGACTTGTCATTTACAACAAATACATCGAGTCTCTAATAATAACTCTGAACTCTACTGAAATCGAGAATTCAAGTGTCATCAATACATTGATTATTTACCTTGTCTCCACTTGTCTAAGTGAGACACAATTCAGGTACAAAATTCTATGGAATTCACTGCTACTACTAACAAACAAGTATTGTTGTTGAATCTGGAATGTGTCAAAACTCATGTTTCGGCTCTTCAAGTTTCCAAATAAGCTTTCGGATGCTTCCATCAATCCAAAAACTAACTTCACAACTTCCTGCCTCTGAAATGATTTCGAACTGCTTCTTTACATATAGTTTCACCCAACTAAACTATGCACATAGGCATTGTTGGTAACTGTCAAAAAGGAGGCCTCTATCTCAGCTTTCCAAAGCATATCTCCATTCGAAAAAGGGCCCAAGGATGACCAAGATATGCTCAAATTAACATTACAGGCACCAATATGACTCTGTTCTGGAGCTCACTATTCAACTCCCCCTCTGTAGTGGTGCAATGGTAATCCTTTCATAATGCCTCGGTCAAGTTCTAGGTTCAAACCTATTGAGCTATACATGGAAAGTTTTTTTAATTAGGTGGACAAACCTTTACTCAGTGCAATAACAAAACTACACTTAGCACTGAAGTTATAACAACTATTAACTTTGGTGCATTTCATTTTAGTATGGTCTAACCATATAATGTGTATGGTTTACAAAGGGTGGATAGAATACAATATCCTTCGCGCATTGATGTAATGTATATTCCTAAGGTTTATTCATGGCACATATAGATTGGACTGGTGGCTTTTGTTACACTGATAATCCAACTTTTTATCATATAACTCGGTGAAAGACCATATCATAACTCAGCTCCGGTCGGTGTGGTGGTCAAGTGTTATGACAACCCACAACCATGTGAATTGCTTTCAACAATAACCCATGCCACATAGTTGTACATCATTTTCCACGTGAAATGGACCTACTCCTTACTTATTCTCGACAATTCGATGGCATATCCCATGGAAATGCTGACTCAATACTATGTGTTCACAACCTCTGCTGGTCATGGAAACAACTCGATAGTGTTGTTTTAACTATGCCCACATCTCTGTGTCATGTGACACATCTTCGTGCTGGATAACTCTTGATGTAACTACATACCCGGTGGTCTATAGAACCACAGACCCCTGGCATCTAACCCTAGTGGTCTCGACCTACTCCGACGTGTTGACTGGACCACATATTGTGGGTTCTCATCTTTGCCATGCTATATCACTGAGCCACATGGTTGTCACCTTCGCGTTGTATAAAATCCATAGTTTTTGTTTTAATATATATTTTCCATTGACCTTTAACATATATGTTTGAAATATGGTTTAACACCATATCTTCGGCACATTTTTGGCAAGTTAACTCACATCCTCCGGTATTCATGGCCATTAACTCTGCCATTGTGTGACTGGACCTTTGTTCCATGTTACTAGACTGGGATCTACCATGTATGAACCTGTTTATACCTTGTTATAATTTTGCACCATAGTTTATAACTTTTTTCCATAGGTTTTTATTTACTCTGCCATTTTGCGTATTTTCCAAAGGTTCATTACATATTCTACCACCATTGTTTGATAATATAAGTATTTGCACCCACCTACCATATAGTTATATGGTTTGTAAAACATATCTATCCCTTGTGCCCACCATGGTTTTTACACATAGTTTGAACCTTAGGCATGTTTTAACATTAAAAAAAATGCATACCTTTATTTTTGTGTATGGTATGTCATATGGTTTAGAAACCATAGGTTTTCAACTGCATCATAAACTTATTAATGCACCCATGAATTATAATATGAATCTTTAACCAACCAAAACCAAAAATCTTACCATTCATTTAGAGATATGCACCAGAGATGAACTTTGACATGTTGACTTGACCATTGCCATGTGTCAAACTACATGAACACCACATGGTCAACAATGCCTCTTTTCACATGTTCACCATAAACTTCAGCAGTCATTTTCCCCCTCATACGGAGGCCAAATGTGAATCCAGATATACCACCAGAATCAACGCATCAAACTCTTCGACTTGGCACTAATTTTGTGAGCAACTGGGATGTTAAAACTCTGCACATGTCAAGAACAATTTTTCTACCAATGTCCATCTTGGACTTCAAACATATAGAAAACTTCGACTTGACTTAACAAGATCCATTCTAGATCAATAGTCTAAGTACTTCTATGAAATAAAACTTAGAATAACATCACTTATATTAAAAGAGGAATACACAAGTTCACTTTACAAATTTAAAGGCAATCTGCATATACTTAGCATAGATCCACATATGCCTTTTCATCGAACCGCAATATACACCAAAATATAGCATTCATATTGGACCATTTGAAAAATTTTGCAATACACAATTTGATTACTTTCTCAACCAATCGTGTAATATTATAAACATCAACCTTTGAACTTTACTTATTATAGATGTTATATAGCATAGGGAGGGTGTATTGAACCATGAATACCTCCCGAGTACACAAATCCTTATTAATTGTTTACATCCCAAAACTAGAGTAGGGTGTAATGCCATTGGAAAATACAGCTCTCAATAATGTGGGTAATTTTTTTGTATTTTGGCATAGGATATTTAAATGACATGGCATGCATGAAAATATCCATGCCATTTTCCAAAACCTTGAAATTGATTAATTATCCAACTATGCTTGTGTTGTATGCATTTCCACCATGTGTTTGACTAGAGCATTAATTGTAAGTCAACGCATTTCTTGTCTAAACTAGGATAAATCCAACCAACATTGATCCATCTCAAGCTACCTAAAAATGAAAACCATGTGGAAATTTTCACCCTATGGATGCATATATATGACAACTAATTATTTTGGTTACTTGATCTTTACTAGGGTTATAAGATCTTATACTCATATTAGAAAAGGCAAGCTCTAGCTCAAACAAATCAATTAAAAATAAGGGAAGAGCTTTGAATTTAACATCACACATTAGCATGTCATGACCATAATGCAAGTAATTGTGAAAAAATAGGAATGATCATTGGCCACAAGAGGGAGTCTAAAGGGAAAAACTCGCACTTTTGATAGTATTAAAGGCCTCAAAATAAAGTCCAATGTCTTCCTCACACTTGAGACTTTGCAAGTCCTCATGGAATCTTAGGTGAATAGCCAAAATTAGGCATATGTGTATGTATATATATACACATAGATATATCAATATTATGTTCATGTATATGCCAACATATATATACCAATATATGTAAAAGTGTGTATATACTAGTATATATACACCAAAATAATATTATATAGATATCATTTATTATATATCAACATATTATGGTTGTATATATACCAATATATATACTCACATATTATGTTTATATATATAGTAGTAAACATACCAACATTCTTGTAGTAATAATATATATTAAATACATGTTATGTTGGTATACTAGTGGTGGTCATCATTGGGTAAGCACAATACATAGATAGATGAAGAGATTAATACTTTAAATAGTTTAGGGTTTTGTTGTAGTAAAACAACAACTCCCCATTTTGTACTTAATCCATAAAAAATGGGTACCCTTTTAAGTTTTTATATCATACTTATATATATAATTCAATCGCTTTCCACCTTGTCCATATTTCATAGACAAATCGCTTATAAAGTTTTCAAAAAATAAATGCTTAAGCTTTTTTAATTAGGTGGACAAACCTATACTCGGTGCAATAACAAAATTACACTTAGCACATTAGTTATAACAACTATTAACTTTGGCTCATTTCATTTTAGCATGGCCTAACCATATAATGTGTATGGTTTGAAAAGGGTGGACCAAATACAATATCCTTCACGCATTGATGTAATGTATTTTCCTAAGGTTTATTCATGGCACACATATATTGTACTGGTGGCTTTTGTTACACTGAGAATCCAAAATTTTATCATATAACTCGGTGAAAGACCATATCATAACTCATCTCTGGTCCGTGTGGTGGTCAAGTATTATGGCAACCCACAGCCATGTGAACTGCTTTCAGCGGTAACCCTTGCCACATAGTGGTACATCATTTTCCACATGAAATGAACCTACTCCTTACCTGTTCCCGACAATTCAATGGCATATCCCATGGAAATGCTGACTCAGTACTCCTGTTCACAACCTCTAACGGTCATGGCAACAACTCGACGATGTTGTTTTAATAGTGCTCGCATCTCTGTGTCATGTGACACATCTCCACGCCGAATAACTCTTAATGTAACCACATACTGGCAGTCTATAGAACCACAAACCCCTGGCATCTAACCCCATTGGTCTCGACCTGCTCCAACGTGTTGACTAGACCACATATTGTGTGTTCTCATCCCTATCGTGCTATATCACCGAGCCACATGGTTGTCACCTTCCTGTTGTATAAAAGCCATAGTTTTTGTTTTAATATATATTTTCCATCGAACTTTAACATATATGTTTGAAATATGGTTGAACACCATATCTTCGGCACTTTTTTGGCAAGTTAACTCACATCCTTCGGTAGTCATGGCCATCAACTCTGCCACCGACTGGACCTTCGTGCCATGTGACTAGACTAGGATCTACCATGTATGACCCTGTTTATACCTTGTTATAATTTTGCACCATAGTTTATAACTTTTTTCCATAGGTTTTTATTTACTCTGCCATATTGCATATTTTCCATAGGTTCATTACATATTTTACCACCATGGTTTGATAACATAAGTCTTTGTGCACACTTACCATATAGTTATATGGTTTGTAAAACATATATATCCCTTGCGCTCACTATGGTTTTTACACATATTTTGAACCGTAGGCATGTTTTAACATTAAAAAAAAAAATGTGCACCTTTATTTTCATATATGGTATGTCATATGGTTTAGAAGCCATAGGTTTTCAACTTCGCCATAAACTTATTAATGCACCCATGAATTATAATATGAATCTTTAACCAACCAAAACCCGAAATCTCACCATTCACCTGGACATATGCACTGGAGATGAACTTTGAACTATTGACTTTACCATTGCCCCGTGTCGAACTACGTGAATGCCACATGGTCAACAATGCCTCTTTTCACATATTCACCATCAACTTCAACGATTGCTTTTCCCCTCATACGGAAGCTAAATGTGAATCCATAGATAGCACCAGAATCAACACATCGAACTCTTCGACTTGGCACTAATTTTGTGAGCAACTGGGATGTTAAAACTCTGTACATGTCAAGAACATTTTTTCTACCTATGTCCATCTTGGACTTCAAACATGTAGAAAAAGTTGACTTGACTTAACAAGATCCATTCTGGATCAATAGTCTAAGTACTTCTACGAAATAAAACTTAAAATAACATCATTTATATTAAAAGAGGAATACACAAATTCACATTACAATTTTAAAGGAAATCTACATATACTTAGCATAGATCCACATATGCCTTTTCATTGAACTGTAATATACACCAAAATATGGCCTTCATATTGGGCCATTTGAACAATTTTGCAATACACAATTTGATTGATTTCTCAACCAATCCTGTAATATTATAAACATAGACCTTTGACATTTACTTATTATAGATGTTATATAACATAGGGAGGGTGTATTGAACCATGAATACCTCCAAGGTACACAAATCCTTATTAATTATTTACATCCCAAAAGTAGAGTAGGGTGTAATGCCATTGGCAAATATAGCTCTCAATAATGTGGGTAATTTATTGTATTTTGGCGTAGGATATTTTCATGACATGGCATCCATGAAAATATTCGTGCCATTTTCCGAAACCTTGAAATTGATTAATTATCCAACTGTGCTTTTGTTGTATGCATTTCCACCATGTGTTTGACCAGAGCATTAATTGCAAGTCAATGCCTTTCTTGTTTAAAATAGGATAAATCCAACCAATATTGGTCCATCTCATGCTACCTAAAAAAGAAAACCATGTGGAAATTTTCACTCTAGGGATGCATATATATCACAACTAATGATTTTTGTTACTTGATCTTTACTAGGGTTATAAGGTATGATACTCGTATTAGAAAAGGCAAGCTCTAGCTCAAATAACTCAATTAAAAATAAGAGAAGAGCTTTGAATTTAACATCACACATTAGCATGTCATGACCATAATGCAAGTAATTGTGAAAAAATGGGAATGATCGTTGGCTACAAGAGGGATTCTAAAGGGAAAAACTCACACTTTTGATAGTATTAAAGGCCTCAAAATGAACCTCGAGTGTCTTCCTCACACTTGAGACTTTGCAAGTCCTCATGCAATCATAGGTGAATAGCCAAAAATATATATATATACCAATATTATTTTCATATATATCCCAACATATATATACCAATATATGTAAAAGTATGTATATACTAGTATATGTACACCAAAATAATATTATATAGATATTGTTTATTATATATCAACATATTATGGTTGTATATATGCCAATATATATATACTCACATATTATGTTTATATATATAGTAGTTTACATACCAACATTCATATAGTAGTAATATATATTAAATACATATTATGTTGGTATACTAGTGGTGGTCGTCATTGGGTAAGCACAATACATAGATAGATTAAGAACTTATGGTCGGAAAACCTTATCATGGCGTATAAATAGATAGATAGATTGAGTTGTTGGCTTCGGCACTTGTGATTTAAACCAATTTACATTTAATTACTAGAATTTTTATTTAAAATTTAAAGAATGATTAGTTTAAATTTATGGAAAAGTCATATTTAGTATTATTTATATATTTAATTATTATTAATATGTTAATGTTTGTTTTTTTATATTTAAGAATTTATTAAAAAAATCCAATATTAAATTTTTCTATTTTTTTAGAAAATTAATAAGGTAAATGTGTTCAGTGTTAAACTTTTTAGTTGAGTCTTTTTGAATAAATTTCTTTTTTTTAATGTTCACTATAATTAAAAACAAAAAAAGGTATATCTTAGCAATTAATTTTAATTAAATGCATTATTACTACTCAAAAAATGTGTAAGAATATTTCATTCTTACTCTCAACCATAAATAAAGTATTTCAATGTTCATGTGAAATAATATAACTTTATATCAAACTTGAAAAAAGATAAAAATAATTAAAAGTAAAAAATAATACTATTAGGCTCACAAACACATTATTTATTTATTATTGACATTACAACTGGTAAACATATTTCATTGAGTGTGAAAGATATGCAATTATTATACTTCACAAAGATATTTCAATATGAGATTTAGGTAAGTTATTTAAATTTATAAAGAAATAAATAATTGAAAAAAAAAACAAAACAAAACACACAAACAAACAAACTAGTTATTTCTTAATAAGAATAATAATGAAAAGGAGACATGCAATTTGTTCAATTCTTAATATAAAATTAATGTGGAATTTAAAAACTATTAATAGTAAATAAATCAAATTGAGTTTTAAATCAAATATATCAATAAAAAAATGG
This sequence comes from Pinus taeda, assembly GCA_000404065.3. NCBI lineage: Eukaryota > Viridiplantae > Streptophyta > Pinopsida > Pinales > Pinaceae > Pinus > Pinus taeda. The sequence goes on along the minus strand of APFE031355075.1, from coordinate 33,260 downwards.
TTAAAGCATTTTAATTAGTCTTACTATTCTACATGTTGGCTCCTTTGGAGTATATTTTTCAGTCATTTGAAATGTAGTAAAAAATTGCTGGAATTGTAAGTTTAATTTGTGCACTCTACATAATCCAAGTGCTCAACCATATTTTCAAGGCATTGATGCAATTTAAACAATGAAAAAATGTACACTACCCTCTAAAAGAAATTAGCACATCAGGGATTTAATCCCTCTCCACAGTTGATAGAATTCGGGTTAAAATGAATCTATACTAGTGAATATTGAACCTATTTTATCATAGAGAATACTCTTTCATATATATATATATATATATATATATTATAATATATATTAATATATATAGTATATATCAAATTATTTTTTAAATACGCAAATTCTACACTTAAGTTTAAGACTTATCACTCTCTTCAATTAACAGAGAAAATTTAGTTTTACATCTTTCATAGTTTTTCAAAAAATAATAATAATAATAATAATTTAATTTTAAATCCATAGCCAAGTTTGGAACCAAATTTGTTGTATGAGACACTTGTTTATGGAAAATCCCTTTATATTTGAATATTTGTCTTTTTAGGAAAAACACAAGTTCTTAAGAACTATTCGTCATTTCTTTATTCTCTATAAAAGTGTAATATACTTTATATATATTATTAGATTTATGATTATAGTATAATAAACAAATATTATATAACAATAGGCATATGACAATTATTATATAATGTACTCATTTATACATTTTAATAATTAGCTATAGAACAATTATCACATGATATTTATCTATTCCATTATGATAATATATCCAATAATATATGGTAGGCATACTATAGAAAATTTCCTCAAATTTGAGAAGATTGTGTAAAATTCTTGAGATTTTTTTGAGTCCTTTTGTAATTTTTTCTCAATTAAAATGTGTTTATTATGATAGACATGCCTCATATTAAGATTCTATCCTCAAATTTGAAGGGTTTCCTAGATTTTCGAAAGTTTATCCACATAAAATGTGTTTAAGGAGGTTGTTCAAAATTGATTTTTGAGAAGGATATTTAAAATAGATTTGGTGTCATCTCTTATTGTTAAATTTTGAGAGGGTTCCTAGATTCCGCATCAAATTTGAGGAAATTTACATTATAGTGACCTATTTTGATTTGAGTGCGTTGTTCAAAATTGATTGTATACAACGTCCTTTAGTTTGAGAAGGTTATCATTAAGAAATTTAGCTACTTAAATTCCATTATATTTAATTGTCAATCTATGGTCATAAACTTTTAAACACCAACATTGTATATGTGTGGATCTAGTACATAAATTATTCTCAAGCTATGAAAGAACTTTTACAATCTAATGCTCATGCATTGGCAATAAAATGAACTATCATACTGAAAATTAAAGGCATACAAAGATTTGTTGGATCAATGAGCTTATGTTTTCAAGATAACTTGTGGACTTCGATCATATTCCATTGTTTGTCATAAAATTATTCTATGATTAATTAAGAAGCACTTTCATTCTTAAACCTTCAATGCCTAACTTTTGTAGGGGGGAATCCACACTTTACACTTGAAAGATAAAATTCAATCAGGAAGAAAGTAAAATGTTGCAGGCTTGCATGATCACTAGGATTACATTTACAAAACAATTTTATGATCTCTGATCACAATACTTTGTTTTGCATAAGCATCAAATAGTTTTCCAATTCCTTAAAAGGCATTTTTGCTGAACAACCTTCAGTGTTGAACCTCTATAGGGAATCCACACTTTTACAATAAAGAATGTATGAAAGTTCAAGAACTAAAATTACAGAGAATTAAAATATTAATCTACAGATAAATAGAAATACAAATTATATAACTATATAATCTAACTAAGAAATAAATGAATTCACAGCTCAAACCAGATAGGGAGCCTTACCTACTGACTTGCGCTACAAAAGAAAACTATAGTTGATATGAAATTGTGGAATTAGATCACTACCTGATACTTGGCAAGTTTTAAATGGGCCTTTCAAAACAGTAATTTAATACATCTGAACAAGTTATCTAAAAACCACATGACACACATAAGCATGCAATGTCAAATATAAAGACACCAAGATTGTTGACAGAGTTCACCCCCCTTGGGCTACCTCTTCGGGCCCTGCTCTAAAAGGTTAGGTCACTCGTATTTCAATGAATAAGAAGAGGTACATCAAAATTGTTGATGCAATTGTAGTTATTTCCCCTGTATGGAAACACTCTCCTTTAGCGAAATCTCGCAATTTCACTTGAAATTCTACAAAGGAACTGTCATTTACAGAAAAAACATAGAGTCTCTAACAATAACTCTAACCTCTACTGAAATCGAGAATTCGAGTTTCATCAATACATTGATTATTTACCTCGTCCCTTCTTGTCTAAGTGACACAATTCAGGTACAAAATTCTATGAACTTCACTACTCCTACTAACAAACAAGTATTATCGTTGAATCTAGAACATGTCAAAACCCCTGTTTTGGCTCTTCAAGTTTCCAAATCAGCTTTTGGATGCTTCTAGAAATCCAAAAACTAACTTCACAACTGCTTACCTCTGAACTGGATCTGAACTTCTTCTTTACACATAGTTTCACCTAGTTGAACTATGCATGCAGGCACTATTGGTGACTTTCGTAAAGGAGGCCTCTATCTCATCTTTCCAACGCCTGTCTCCATTCGCAAAAAGGCGCAAGTATGACCAAGATATGCTCAAATGAACATTACAAGCACTAATATGACTATGTTCTGGAGCTCACTATTCAACTTCCCCCTTGCAGTGGTGCAATGGTAATCCTTTTATAATTCCTCGGCCAGGTTCTAGATTCAAACCTACCGGGCTATACATGGCAAGTTGTTTTAATTAGGTGGACAAACCTATACTCGATGCAATAAAAAAATTACACTTAGCGCTATAGTTATAACAATTATTAACTTTGGCAAATTTTGTTTTAATATGGTCTAACCATATAATGCATATGGTTTACAAATGTTGAACCGAATACAATATCCTTCGTGCATTGATGTAATGTATTATCCTAAGGTTTATTCATGGTGCATATAGATTGGACCGGTGCCTTTTGTTACACTGATAATCTAAAGTTTTATCATATAACTTGGTGAAAAACCATATCATAAGTCAACTTCAGTCGATGTGGCAGGCAAGTGTTATGGAAACCCGCAATCATGTGAACTACTTTCAGTGGTAACCCCATGCCACATAGTCGTACAGTATATTCCACATGAACTGGACCAGGGAAAATTTTAGGGGCTAATATTTGCAGAAAGGCTAATTTTCCATGCTTTTCCTAAAAAACGGATTTGCCAATTCCCAATTTTTCCTAAGAATGATTCGCCCAAATTTTATAAGAAAAAAATATTTTACCTTAAAAATCACCAAAAAATTATAGAGACTATATAAAACCATTAGAATTTTAAATATTTTTACTAAAATATCACCAAGCATTTTATAGTTTTCATATTATGGATTAGTAAGATTCACCAAGGTTTCTAATCTTTAAGATAAATTTCCATCCTTATAATTTTCCCTGAACTGGACCTACTCCTTACCTGTTCCTGATGATTCGATGGCATATCCCATGGCAATAATGACTCAGTACTCCACGTTCACAATCTCCGATGGTCATGGTAACAACTCGACAGTTTTTTTTAAATTGTGCCCGCATCTCTGTGTCATTGGACACATCTCCGCACCAGATAACACTTGTTGTAACTGTATACTCGATATTCTATAGAACCACAGACTCATGGCATCTAACCCTAGTGGTCTTGACCTGCTCCAACGTGTTGACTAGACCACATATTGTGCGTTCTCATCATTGTTGTGCTATATCATCGGGCCACATGGTTTCCACCTCCGCATTGTATAAAAGCCATATTTTTTGTTTTAATATATATTTTCCATCGGATTTTAATGTATATGATTAAAATATGGTTTAACAAAATATCTTCGACACTTTTTTGGCAATTTGACTCACATCCTCCAGCGGTCATGGCCATTAACTCTGCCACCATGTGACTGGACCTTCGTGCCATGTGACTAGACTAGGATCCGCCATGTATGAACCTGTTTATACTTAGTTACAATTTTGCACCATAGTTTATAACTTTTCTCCATAGGTTTTGATTTACTCTGCCATATTGTGTATTTTCCATAAGTTCATTACATATTCTACCACCATTTTTTGATAGCATACGTATTTGCGCCCACCTACCATATAGTATGGTTTTAAAACATATCTATCCCTTGCACCCACCATGGTTTTTACACATAGTTTGAACCTTAGGTATGTTTTAACATTTAAAAAAATGTGCACCTTTATGGTTTAGAAACCATAGGTTTGCAACTGTGCCATAAACTTATTAATGCACCCATGACTTATAATATGAATCTTTAACCAACCAAAACCCAAAATTTCACCATTCACTTGGAGATATGCACAAGAGATGAACTTTGACCTGTTTACTTGACCATTGTCATGTCTCAAACTGCATGAATGCCACATGGTCAGCAAGGCCCCTTTTCACTTGTTCACCATAAACTTCAATGGGTGTTTTCTCCCTCATATGAAGGCCAAATGTGAATCTGGAGATACCACCAGAATCAACATGTCGAGCTCTTTGACTTGGCATTGATTTCATGAGCAACTGGGATGTTAAAACTTTGCACATGTCAAGAAAAAATTATCTACCTAGGTCCGTCTTAGACTTCAAACATATAGCAAACTTCGACTTGACTTAACAAGATCCATTCTGGATCAATATTCTAAGTAATTCTATGAAATAAAACTTAGAATAAAATCATTTATATTAAAAGAGGAATACACAAGTTCACTTTACAATTTTAAAGACAATCTTCATATACTTAGCATGGATCCACATATGCCTTGTCATTGAACTGCAATATACACCAACATATGACCTTCATATTGGACCATTTGAACAATTTTGCAATACACAATTTGATTGCTTTCTTGACCAATCCTGTAAGATTATAAACATAGACCTTTTAAATCTACTTATTATAGACATTTTATAGCATAGGGAGGGTGTATTGAACCATGAATACCTCTTGAGTACACAAATACTTCTTAATTGTTTGCATCCCAAAAGTTGAGTAGGGTGTAATGCCATTGGCAAATATAGCTCTCACTAATGTGGGTAATTTCTTGTATTTTGGCATAGGATATTTTCATAACATGGCATGCATGAAAATATCCATGCCATTTTCCAAAACCTTGAAATTGATTAATTATCCAACTGTTCTTGTGTTGTATGCATTGCCACCATGCATTTGACTAGAGCATTAATTGTGAGTCAACGCCTTTCTTGTTTAAACTAGGAGAAATCCAACCAACATTAATCCATCTTAAGCTACCTAACAATGAAAACCATGTGGAAATTTTCACCCTGGGGGTGAATATATATGACAACTAATGATTTTGGTTACTAGATCTTTACTAGGGTTATAAGATCTAATACTCATATTAGAAAAGGCAAGCTCTAGCTCAAATATCTCAATTAAAAATAAGGGAATATCTTTGAATTTAACACCACACCTCATCTACATATCATGACCATACTGCAAGTAACTATGAAAAAATAGGAATGATTATTGGCTACGAGACAGAGTAAAAAGGGAAAAAATTGCACTTTTGATGGTAGTAAAGGCCTCAAAATGAAAGTTGAGTGTCTTCCTCACACCTGAGACATTGCAAGTCCTCATGCAATCTTAGGTGAATAGCCAAAATTAGGTATATGTGTATGTATATATACACATAGATATATCAATATTATGTTCATATATATGTCAAAATAAATATAGCAATATATGTAAAAGTATGTATATACTAGTATATATACACCAAAATAATACTATATAGATATCAGTTATTATATATCAATATATTATGGTTGTATATATACCAATATATACTCATATATTATGTTTATATATATAAGTATACATACCAACATTCATGTAGTAGTAATATATATTAAATACATATTATGGTCGTATACTAGTGGTGGTCATCATTGGGTAAGCACAATACGGAGATATATTAAGAGATTAATACTTAAATAGTTTAGGGTTTTGTTGTAGTAAAACAACAACTCCCCATTTTGTACTTAGTCCATAAAAAATGGGGACCCTTTTAAGTTTTCATATCCTACTTATATATATAATTCAATCTCTTTCCACCTTGTACATATTTCATAGACAAATCACTTATAAAGTTTTAAAAAAAATGTTTAAGTTCTTAAGTGTGCCATCAATAAACAATTCTTCTGATCTCCCAAGACATGAATATCTCGGACCATACTCTCTTTTACTGGAAAACTTTTGGCAAAACCCCGAGGTATGACAAAACCCGGTTTTTTAATTAAGAATCTTTGTTCCCATCCTAACTCTTGTTTCTCGAGTTGACCCTTCCACATTTACTTCTTGATCATCCCATGGCGGGACCCAAAATTTCCCGACATATTACGGATATTTTCTCAGAAAATTTTATGTCAATCTCGTTCTAGCCCATTAACTTGTCAAGTGTTTTACCTTACGTAAATCCCCATGGTAGGATGACAAAATTTTCTAACAAATCTCTTGAAACATTTTGTCTCTTAGACTCTGTTAGTTCTCAGACCTAGGCCCTTTTAAGATTTTGAAACATAACTTCCACTCAAGAAATCCTTCATGGGATGGCATGGCCATTGTTTCTACATGGAATGCTTTAGACATGCTCTTATCAAATGCTACCATTTGTCGCATTACACCACACCAATATCTGACAAATAGCCATATTCTTTGTACATATATGCTAAAATTCTCGACAAACAATTATTTGCCTCATCGTGGCCTTCTTATAACATATTACCTAAACCTGCCCTTACTCCCATGATGCGAATTAGGGTTAATCTTAATGAATAATTAAACAAATGGTTAACTTTAATATTTTGTTAAACAACGACATCTCCATAAGTAAATATAGGTCATTTCAACTTAAATTAAGTTTATCCATCGTCCATGTCAGTATCGTCCTACATACAACCACTTCTTTTTTATAGTTAATATCCTTCATTTCAACCTTAGTTTTAATAATTGTCATGTTTCATAGTTCTAAATAAGCCCCAAACAATTAAATTCTCCCATGACTCTAGTTTTCCTCCTTGTTACAGTCAATTCATTCTGCTAGCTATACAAGAATGTTGTACATGGGCAAGAAACCTAAAATTAAGCAATGGGTTGAAAAGTCATCTCAACTCGTCCTTTAAGTGGTAGATGATAATAATTTGAATACATTTATGATTTCATACACATTAATCAGTAAGGCCACTGGTGATAGGGATAGGTACTCCTTCAATTCCTTTGAGACACCATTGTCTGATAAGGGAAGGGATGCGCATACCAAAAAGACCCTCAATGAGGAACCAACATGACAACTCAAAGTAGATAAAATCTACATCCTATCATATGGGTCATTAATATAACATAATGTATGGAATGGTTTCCATGATGAGGACCTCACACATAGAGAAATATAGAAGAGTACATAAAAGCCAAAATGAAAGATTATTTAAATTTTATATATTTTTCTTTGATTATTAATTCTTTTATTTTTAATATTATATGTTTTCATACAAAAAATTTACACTAATTTGAATTAGTATACAAAGTTTTTTACAAATTTTAAATCAAATCATAATACATAATCTATTTTTTATTTATTTTTGAACAATATAATAAATCTTATCTAAATAATTCACAAAAAAAAAATCCATTCCATCACCACATAAAACCTTACCATAAAACAATGTATTAATAAAGGACCTTCTAATTAAATCATAATAATTTATATATTCCTTTAATATTTCCTCGAATATATGCCTTCTTACTGAAGTCGAATCGAGAAACATAGATGGATTATTTTATAAAGTGGCTTAGAGTAATAATCTTAAAAATCCAAAAATACTTTACCTTGCTTTAATGAGAATTGTTTTTCCCATTTATCTTATTTAATGGAAAACCATGTTTAATACATCTTTATGAGGAAACATAAAGTAATGTTAAACCAATTGATTTGAATGTAAAATGATCACCGAAAAGAGAAATTTGAAACTAATATATTTGACACAACATATTCATTATCGATTAATATATAAGAAACTATCTGATATAAAATTAAAATTAACTTCAAATAAGCAATAAATAAATTATTTGATGTAGGAAATATTTTCTCTTATTTTTGTCCATATTGTCATCAGGAAAATCTCATTTTATTTACACACCCAACAATCTTACCATTTTCATGAAGGTGACAACCTTGTTGGAGCATGTACTGCTATGATTAAAAGTTATCTTTATTTTAGTAAAAGAATATTTTTTGATTGCACATTTAATCTGTCAAAATATTTTCATTTTGAAGTTTTCGAATCAACGAGGTTGGGTTCTGACTCATGAATCAATTTTGATAAAAATCACTATAACATCTAGCATAATAAAGTAGCCTCTCTCGATCAAAAGAGTTAACAGATGATTTGAACTAACAATTTCAAAGGGAATGTTGCCAACTACTTTATATCCAATCAAAAGAGAGGGTTTGAACTAATAATTTCAAAAGGAATGTTGCCAACTAATCTCTATCCAAAGATTGGAAGAAATTTAAATATAAGAAAAATGATTTTATACCCAAATGTGGGTAGATGTTTTAATTATCAAAAATTCACTTCCAACAACCGAATATAGAAAGTCCTTCCTGCTTGTATTCAAGACAAGCTCATGTTTTGGGATCATAACAGTCAATGAGTCTAATTGGCAAGTTATTAGCAAATCAAAATGTAATGATTTTTCTTAGAATTAAGGTTATTTTATAGATGAAATGTAATATAGTCATATAGACAAAGCAATTTATGTCAAACAACAACTTCCAAATCATAAATTCTAACAACATTCCCTAGATTGATAGTTTGTATAACAATATTGTAGCTAAACAATGATACGATTGATATGTAAACTCATCCAGAGTACATATTTTCCTACCAAGATCATCCCATGGACAAAAAGCCTTATATTTGAATTTAAATCAAGTAACGTTAATTCGGTACCCCATTGGAATTACTTGAATGGACCCTAAGAATATTTTATATATGTTCGGCTACATCGGCCTCACCAAAGTGATCTTTTGGGATCTAGTAACATGTTGTAGGATCTGCCATCCAAGACCTCTTTTTATAACATGCATTAGACTTGTCAATGGATTGTTTTGGCTCTAGCCTAATTAAGCCTCTACTTTCTATTGTCAACACTACCGTGTTGTATCCTCACCTGCAAGGGAACATCAAGTAAAAGGGAACAAAACCAAAAAAATTAGTTTTCTATTTCCGATATAAAATTTGATTTTAAAAGTGGGGAGAACAATGTTGGAAGGGATTTTAGTGGTATTATGAAGGGAGCTTACATATCCTGAATGACTAAATTTGATCCCAAATCATATCCATGCCCCCCAAATTGAGAAATGACACCTGCAATCATATCCTTCAGATGGAAAAGGGATCTCATGATGATGACATCCACGATCAAGAAGATAAATCTGAGAAATTATAAGAAATATGTCTTCAAACTCCAAGGTTGATGTTTAGAGGCCAGACGAAAGGCCATTTAAATAGGCCCATTTGGGAACAAGAAATGAACTTTTTCAATTAATTTTCGGAACCATAAAATTATTTACAGTATTTCTTTCATGTGGTCAGGTAAAACACACACCCATGGTGGCTTCCTTTATGCATCCACTCTCCTGAACTTGGACAAAACTAGAATTTACTACCAACTTTCACACGATGAGGTTGGTGAGCATATTTTTTGGCCATTCAAAAGCTGAGGGTTTTGTGTCATGTCAGGGGTGCTCAATTTAATCTACCTCTTCAAGAAAACCCCAATAGAGGTATGATTAAGAAATATTATGAGTAGTGATATCAATCCCGGGATATAGAGGGATTGAACCAGGGTTACCATCAATGTTGTTGCAATTGGGGACATTGCTGACGCCTGTGGGTGAGAAATGGTGTTCATCACTCCCAAGACCAAAATGAAATAGGGAGCCATCACCCTATTCAATAACCTGTGGCAGAATTTCGATGCACAATTTTTCAATTTGAAATCCCAGGCGCGAAGGTATTTGAAATCCTTGGTGCAAAAGTAGCATTGAATGCACTTAAGTTCACATCTTAATTGGCTTGTGAGAGTCACAATTGTCTGGTGTGCCAGAAATCAGGAGGGTTGTGGAATTGCCAAAAGTTTGAAAGCAATAAAGGAATAGACAACGAATATGAATGGGCCGTGTTGGCTGCCTCAACTAGCTTAGGAAACCTGCAATTGAGATAAGTTCAACACTCTGTTTCTATGTGAGTATATTTGGGTATTCTATTTTATAATTTTTTATATTGTTGTAGTTGTTTTACCTACTGTATTTTTCTGTTCTCTATTTCTGTGTTTCCTATTGGGCGTAGGGACATGCTCCTTATGCTAGCATGGGTGAGCAATTATGATGATTTTTTGTAATGGAGATTATATGAGGGCTTCTAAGGGTGGTCTCTTCCTGTAAATGTTCTTGTGCGGTAAAGAGAAACACACTGCCAAGGGAGATGTATGAAAACGATATATAGTTTGAGTAAATAATGTTGTTCTTTTTTTCTAAAATAAAAAATAAAAATAAAAACTTCTTTCCATATATACTTATGGTATTAAATTAAACTTCTTTCCATATATACTTATGGTATTAATTTATAATTTTAACGTCTCATTATTTTTTTATAACTACTTTTGTTTTTTTGGTTGAGTGTAAACTACATAGACAATGAGTCATAGAATTGTTAAAGTTTTTAAACAGTTAAAATCTTGGTTACATTTTAATATTTTATGGATGTTTGATTTTCCCAACTTGGGAGAAGATGTTGGAAAGCTTATCTTATATACCATTTAAGGAATTTGTTTTAAAAAAATATTATTTTTTTAAATTGTTATGATTAATGTCTTATGTTAAAAGTTAAGTTTTCTTAAATGTTTATTATTATTATTATATGTTACTTTTAAATTTCGTTAAATATAGTATACTTAATTTATTTAAATCTATTTAAATTAAATAATTTTTTAATAAAATGGTTTTAATTAATAATCACTTTTAAATATTAAATGATATAAAATGGGCACAATCAACACCACGAATTGGACCTACCATTTCCCTAAGATGCCCTTCCTATTGTTGTCGATTATGGGATTCATTCAATTGGTTCAACTGAGATTTGGTCAATTAGTTCTCCACCTAGATTTGCATCTTTGTCCCAACCGGGTGGTGGATATGTGACTAGGTAAGGGTTTACACATTATCTATCTGGTTTACTAATTGGAATGATGCGCAAACACAAAAATGTATGGTTTCCCTCGTAAAAAACTTCATGATGTACTTAGCATCTAGTTTCCTGATAAAGCACTCCATGATGCACTTAGTCAAATGCTCCATATAATGCTTGAGTCTTAGCTTCAAAAATGGGTAGCTCCATATAAGGTTTCCTAAATCATACCTTCTCAAGCTAACAGATTAATCTATTTCTTTCTGAAAGACAGTGGGAATGTGGAGGGCATGGATATATGAGGTGTTTCTGAGCAATAAATTAATATGTTTCTTCTGAATGGCAATGGGAATGTGGAGAGCATGGACACATAAGGTGTTTCTGAGCTTCAAAGGCTCAGATGTCAGGAAAGGCTTCGCATATCATCTCTATAGATCCCTCACAACTACCAAATAAATATGTGTGTTCCATGATGCCCATCAACTAATAAAATTGGAGGATATGAATACAACCATAAACCACACCATTGAATGCAATATTTGCTCCTTAGACGATGCATCCTCAGTGTAGTGCCTCAAATAAGTGTCTCAAGTACACTGGAGGGCCATCTCATTGTTTTACAAAGTGGTTCCTATTTTATCTGGAAGCCCATTTTCCAAGGCATTCCAACACCACAAGATATTGAAGGGTGGAAAGGTGTCCTATGTATAATCTGTGAGGCTAGACATTTATTGGACACTGGAAAACAAAGGGCCTATCCCAAAAAAACAACTTGATCCTATCCATGAACACTATGGAAAATATGATAATCTAATTAAGTAATCCCATTAACACACATATATATAATCTTCAAATTCATTCATAAAACTATAAAATCCAATCAATCAAAGCTCAATGGTTTTAGCTGGTAGTTTCATAAAAGGTGTAAGACTAACACGTATATAAGATTGATATGTAATAGTATTAGTAGTTGGAATTGCATCTAAGGTTATTAAATGAAAAAAACTGATCACAAGGTCAATAATTGGATTGTTACAAATATGTAAAGACAATAAACAATTCATTAACATAATACATAATACTTAATACCTAAGTTAAAAAAAATAATTTTCCCATTCATAAGATTTATATAATATGTCACTAACCCATTGTGATGTACAATATCCTATACCACTATAAATAAATATGACTTCAAAGTTAATTCAAATACTCATGATATTATCTTCCCGTTGCTCTATTAAAAGTATTTTATTATTTTGGTCTTAAGCACTCAGAACTTCAAAGTCATTGATTTTTCTTTCTGTGGGTTAACCTCATCTATTCATATTATTATGGGCTTTTGCAACTTCGTTCGGTTGTTACGAGGCTATTCTTAGGATTCATTATAGTTGAAACTTCTTCTAAGTGCCTCTTTTTCAATGCATGTTATTATCATTCCAATACATGTTATTTTCATTCTATTTTCAATATTTTGGGTTCTGAAGGTATTTTTAAGATTTTGTGTTGTGAAGGCATTTAGAGTACCAACTCGTTAAGCATCGTATGTTGGATGTCAACTAAATTTGATTCCCTTCCATTTATTCTGCTGGGTTGTAGTTTCTTTAGATTAAGTTGTAATTTAGGGAAAATAAAAGCTATTTCTGATACAGAGCAATTACTCAATCTCAATCTAGAGCATTTAGCTCTCTAAAGGCTCGAACTGTCATAAGCATCGAGATCTTGCTCTCAATAATATAACTCTTTTGGGGTTTATAGATAACTCAAAGCTGCATAATATGGATCTCAATAAATAGGTGGCTATAACTATTTTATCTATAATATAGGTCTTTTTCTATTTGTAACTATTCTATCATAGTTATGTTGTTACCTTGAATTCTAGGTCTTTCTTTGGGTCTCGTTCAAAAATTGTAATATGGTAACCTACACCTACCTCTCTAGTCACAAAAATTCCAAGCAATTGAAGGATCTCCCGCTACTACTCTGACAAGGGATATACTGCTATCTTACATAGGTATTTTTCGGTAGAATATGATGAAAATAGTAGAGAAAGGATATCCAGTAGGAATCCAATCTCCGTTCTAAAGCTTGCTAAAGGAACATATTCCAAACCTATTACATGATTGTTCAATAAACAACACAGAAACATTCCATGGTTGATTACTGGTTTAAGGAAAGAATAGATAAGTGCTCCATCCCTAGCTGGAAGGTAATGATTGCCCATAATTCCCACTGTGGAATAAAGGAAAGGAATACCTATCCATAAAGGCATAGATAAGCTAGGGTTTGATTTGTTTAAACCCTATAAAATAAATAGGTCAGGCTATATGGTTTCCTCTTTTTAAAACAAACGAATAAACCTCTACAGAGCTTTACCCTTGCCTATAAGAAGAACATGACAATCAACAAAGAATACTAACCTTGCTTCTCAACCATCTTTCTTTTGTTGTTGAAACTTTGGAAAATGGTGATTGTAAAAGCACCAAAAATTCCTCATTCTTTGCTGCAAAAGCACTAGACACCCTATTCTAGTTCCTATATATGAAATTCCAACTCATCAGAAAAGCAAACAAAAAAAAGGTATCGAAATGAATTTAAAATAATTGAAGAAAATATTGACATAGATATAAACTCATTCTGAAAGAACTATTTGTTGATCAAGTTGGCCCTTCAACCACCAGTGCATATTCTCCTTAGCCATGAATTTCTCTTTCAATTGACACAAATCCATAGACACATAACACAAACATTTTCACACACACGACACCTTTCCACAACACAACACATTCAAGCATACAAAAACACTACATAGTACATTCATGCATACAACACTACATTTATGGAGCACTCCATAAGAAAGACAACTTTACATCAAAGTGCTCGAAGGAGAAAGAAAGAGCTAACACAATCCATGGTTAACCTTTTGAATGAACAGAGAAACCTAATTTTTTATGTTACACAAAATTCCCCGTGGAATGAATTAAACAGACAAACAAATTAAAGGAGTAGAAAATTACCTCGATCACCTAGTTCCTTTCCCTCTCATTTGAATTTCCTCCTCCTGTGTATAACCTCTTGAATTTCCAATTACTATCATTCTTCATTCATCAAGTGTGACTATATAATCACTCAAGAATTCGTGAAAAGGAAGGTTGGATTTGGTTTTAAGCTTTTTTTTGGACCATTGTGTTCAAATTCTTAAACGAATATTTTAATCACCATTTCTTAAAATAATATTTTAATTACCATTTAAACTAAGCTCTCATGTGCTTTCATGTTTTTAAATGATATTTTTGAAAACTACCCTTTCATGTGTTTTCAAAAGAAAAAAATTCTTAAAAATGAAAAGCAATCCTTATTGGTTTCTCTTACATTAAATTGCTCGCACTCTTATTACTAGCTTCTCTTACATTCATTACTAGTTACTCTTACTTGTTTTGTTACTAGTTACTAGTTTCTCTTACACGAAATATTGCTCGCTCTCTTATTTTCCAATCCTAATACGTGAATGTGTTAACTTCAACATAATACGTGGAAATCGATTACTAACTTACGATAAATTCAAACACCCTCTTCACTAAAAATAATCCATGATTTTACTATTATTCAGAATGTTAGGTCACACATTCAAATCCCAAGTACGGAGTCTTGAGCTATGTTGATTGAACTTTTTTTCGGTTACACAAATCTAAGGAATTATGTTTCCAAATACTATGTTAGTTGTTTAAAGAGGAATTATTTTTTTTATTTAATTCAAAATTCAAAATTTATAATTTTAAATTAATGTGTTAAGGATTTTTTTAAATGTTAAAGCATTTGCAGATATATTAGGTGATGCTATAGTTACTAGTTTCTCTTAAATTTCATGTTTGGTTTTTTATTAAATATTCATGATATTTAATAAGTCTTTCCATTACTTTGGGTTAGTAAGGGTCCATATCGCACTAACCAAATATCAATTAGAATATGATATATTTAATTCCGAATAAAGGAATTTATACTTCCACTTATGGCATGCACTATAGAAGTCGTCGTGACGAAGGCTACCGGGTTATTAACCATTTCATTTCATTACAAAAAGGGACAATTGGCTCATGGGTCTTTCACAATAGGTATTTATTTTATATATAATTTAAAAACAAGTTTTTAAAAATAATTTCTAATTTTTTGTAATTGATTTTTCTTTGGCTTCGTTTTGGAGCCTCCCTACCAACCTTTCATAATAGCGTGTCTTGCTTTGTCAAGTACACAAGCTTCAGCGATTTTCTTGCAGAATGATAGTCTGTCCATTAGAGCTTGTTGCATTACCCTTATAGGTTATTCTTCCGGACTTGGTACAGTTGCAGGCTGAGCATCTCCCTCAAGAAATTACGCAATTCTAGAGGGAAACCAACCTTCCCTCCAGAAATTGCACAATTTTTTCTGGAAGCCTATTAGGCTCCAAAATTACGTAATTTTGCCAGTCAAGCTTCAATGAGAAAATTGCACAATTCTTCCCAACAGGGCTTCTCAGCCCAGGAATTGCACAATCCTGGGTAGTAGTCAGTTGCTCTGCCCATAGACTGCGCAAATCTCCTGGGTAGCCAGCGCAACACCCTCACAAAAATGTGCATTTTCTCCTAGCTGTCCAGCAGGCTCTTACATGTGTATTTGAGTTGATTGGTTCCCTTCGGGACAGAGAAAAATTGATTTGCATGCATGGGCTACTCCTCCCAAGGCAACATGCAAAGGCATCCCTTAATTCAGGGTTATGTGTTTAGTAGCTAGAGGTTACATGCAAGGATCATATCTAAAACCTCCCACCAAGTGTCGCTTTTCCTAGATTTGTGGCATGCGTGTCATAACCTCAATCTTATCAAAAATCATCCACTAGTTGTTGCATAGCTCATTCCTCACATCAACCTTGCAACTTTGGCATCCCACATTGCTTCTAGAAGTCATCGATACATTAAGCTCACTTGCCTTGGGGTAAGCTCGTTGTTCATGACTTGCATTTTGTTTCTATTGCTTTTTGTATTTTTCTTTGTATGAGTGTTGTTTTCTTAATTTCAGTGAGTGTTTGTTGTCGTTTACATGTATACTATCTTGTACTAGCACGGTTTTATTTTTCGTTTGCATATCACTGTTGTCACATGCATGGAACTGTTTTGCACAGACAGTCACCGCTATGATGACGAACTTCACACACTTGCATGCTTTCCCATTTCCTGAATCCTACACTTGTTTGCATGAATGATTATTCACTCTTGTTTGCACTCCTCTCTTCATGCATTCACACTTCTCATATTTTCAGTCGCCCGTCAGCCGGACTACGTTGCCTTGGCTTGGACCGTGCCTTTCCCGGCTAGCACTACTCATTTTTGGAGGTGAAGGCTCTACCTTCCCTCCAGAAATTGTGCAAATCTAGCCACTGACCTCTAGAATTGCATTGTGCAATTCTTAGAGGCAGTGTCCTATTGGCCCCAGAAACTGCGCAATGCAGTTTGCTAGTTACATGTCATTGCTGACTGAAATTGCGCATTTCACAGTTTCAGTCCTCAGCAGGCCATGTTGCACTGTGCATTGCACAATTCCAATAGTCATTCAGCCTCTTGATAGCCCTGACTGTGCCTTGCATAGATTTGGTAGTCAGTCTCCCAACCTCTCGGCAGAAATTATGCAACCTTCATGATCAGTCACACAGGTATGTTGCAAGTCAGTTCTCAAGTTCGCTTTCATTTTCAAATGACATATTTCTTACCATGGATGTTCCCATGTCTCCAGATATTGCAGGTGTTCATCTATCTCTCAGCAACACAGGTATAATGGTTTCTAGGAGAGCAGAGTAGAAGACATTGTTCAGAGCACACTTGGGGATGCAATCGATTAAGTGTCTATGAACTTACTTACCCATAAAGACATCAAGTTGTTCATAGACAAGGACATCAAGATATGACAGCAACAATACCATCAACAACAACTAAAGGAGCATACAAAATGCAACGAATACAAGAGGAAGGTTGTTGACGGCACAGAGGAAGAACAAAGTTACAAGCTTAAGTAGATCCACCTGTGATGAAAGCAACTTTGGAGACTCAAGTTATGATGTGACGTTGTGGCATGAAGATCGTGCGAAGGAAGAGAATGGAACAAAGAAGGAGTTACATGTGCTGAAGCAGCAACTCAAGGAAGAACAGGAACAGGTATAGCAAGGGGAACAACATGCACTCACGGATGAAACTACCCCCATACAAGTTATAGATCCATCCCAGAAGCTATCATAGAGTAGACAAGGTGAGCAGTGATGTTGATCGCATGCAAAGGAATTCAGTAGCATGTATGTCATTGTGTGCATGCATGTTATCCCACCCATTTGGCACACTCACCGAGGTGAAGACAAGAAGAAATTCTGACTAGAGTTGAACATGTACCTTGACAAGTTGATGCACATGGCCACCAACACATGCTTGGATAGCAATGTAGACACTATGCATCAACATGTTGTTAGTTCAGTCGCACTAGAATGACCATGCACATTCTATCAAACAATTTGGACAGAGGAGCCATAGCAATGGACCCAGATGCAATGAGGCAAGAGTCCACTTCAACAAGATGTCACCATTGAGCTCACAGAGACCATCACGGACAACCAAGATTAGCATCAACTCATCACCTTCGACCATCATAAGCATGACAAAGTTTTGGTCTCACCACAACGGTCCAAGTGTCAGTGATGTCTTGCATGGCTTGCTCAAGCCAGTTTGTCTAACATAGGCACATGTGCATTGTAATGTAACATCTTGTTAAGTGGAAGTTCAAGTGTCGATAGTTGAATGTAATAGTCATAGAGTAGTTGAAGAGTCATGAGGGTAGATGAATAGTCTCAAAGGGGAATGTCAAAGGTCACCCCACCCTTTGCTATAAATAGCACCTCATAACTCATTGTAGAGTCTTTTGGTCAGCCAAGCTTCCGATAGGACTATCTTAGAGAGAGCGTGGATAATATTGTAACGAGCCTTGGCTTCTTCACTACACAGAGCTAGTATATTCTTTGGAGGAGCATGTGGTTGTGGTTGTAACGTTCCCCTATCAGAACTAGTGGTTGGACATGGATGTATTATATGACTAGAAATTACACTTCTTAATATAACAAGAGCCAACACATTTCATGCATATGTTGTATTGTATTTCAGCTATCTGTTTACTCTAAATGTTATATGTATTTGTTTTCTTACACATGCATGTATAGCTATTTCTGTGTATGTATGTATCAATCTTTCTAAAATGTGTGGTTGGTTTAACCATCACTTTGGATTGCTAGCTAAATTGTCTTCCATGTTGTGATGCATCCTTGCTCGTGTGTTCCCTTCTCAACTCTATGTTATCATAGGTTTCCAAGGGGTGCACTCATCTCAACCCTAATGTGTTAGAACCTCTCATGCACCTTCCTTGGCTCACTGCATATGTCACACCCTTGCTACCAAAAGAGTTATCTTACTTTCCTTTGTGTGAAATCGCGGTCAAGGAATTATCATACAACCCATTGTTGGGACTCCTACACCAAATGGTCTGAGGTCTAATTGGGACTTCTTACCAGGGAGATCCCCTGACATGTTGGATGATCCAGCACAATCAACATTTATGGCACTAGAAGGAGGGCCAGATGACAAGCTATGTCCTCTCATCCTGTTTTTAACCTTTGCATATCTATCATGGAGTCTTGCACTCTAATCCCTCCAAGATGTTTTTCGCATGTTGAAGATGTCACCATCATGAGGGATTTCTTTGATCTCTTGTCCACTTACACGTATGATGGTGAAGGCGAAGTGGCTTGGACAAAGTTTCTACATGAAATTATTTCCATGATTCATGAGGAAGATGGATGTTTTGATGAACAGGCCAATTTGTTGCTTACATACACACTTCGCGAATATCCACATCGATGGTTGTGCATCCTGTCGACTAACAGCATGCACTTTCTTGAGCACTTCTATGATCTCATTGAAGACACTTTCTATCATTTTGATCCATACCATCTTGACCAAAAACTACTACAACAATGGAAGGTTCTACATGAATCACCTATGGATTTTTGGCAGTGATTCCGTGATTTGCAGTTTCAAGATTCAAAGAGATAGATGAAGTTTTTCTATCTTTGCGATTCATTCAAGTATTTCCTTGAGAAATATTCTCGTACCAAGAAGAAGTCTGAAATCAAGCCTTGCTCAGTATTCTTCACTGATGGAGCTATGCAATCACAAAGAGATATGGTCACTATCACAAGTGACTACCCGTCGTCCCCTCATCAAAGAGCTCCATCACTATAGACTGATTCGGGAGATCATGCTCACACATTAGTTCAACTATCACATCCTCCCACCATCACTTCGCTTAATTTTCATTCAGATTTGGTCGTGAGTCCATCAAGATGTCACATGCATTTCTTTTCCACAACTTCTTTCTCCGTACTCAGCTAATCCTCTGGATGATACTGTCCTTTGTTCTTTCCTTCTGAACTCTACACTTGTTGTGAATGAGGATGAAGCCATCGACAGGTTTGGTGTTGCACAAACAACATGCATTGTCATTCATGAAGAGTATGATTGGGAGCTTGAGCATCAACACTCGGTGAAGGATGACTCCCTTCCATTTGAGCCTCCTCCATTCTTCCCTGACATTTTTAATGGTGAACCTGTCATCCATTATTTCGCATGTGTATCTTCATCTAATGATGCACCCATTGTTGATCACTCACAAGACACATTGGATATCAGTCCATCATCTAACAATGGAGAGGATAAGTTATTCATTGAAAATCCACTTGATTTTTCATCTGCCTTTTTCGAAAACATAGAGGATGAATTTGTTCGCTTCTCATCTACCCCTCTGTTTGATTCATCAAATCATGATGATGCTGATGAAAACACTGAATTTTCCGATCGTGGCTGTCGTGATCTATTTACTTCCATATTCAATCACGATCATGATTCTATTGCAGTTAATTTTTTGAAGCCACTGGTTTATGATGATCTATCTGACAATGGATTCGAAACACCCAAGACTAGATATAGAAGATACCAAGGAATCAAAGATTTCAAAAAAGTGGAGAATCCTAAAAACAAACAAGCAATGGATGATAGTTAAGGCAAGGTTAACCTACCCTACATTCGAGGCACCACTAATAAGATTGTACACATTTTTAAAAAGAATAACATAAGAACCACTTTCAAACCCTTGAATATGATAATCAAATGCCTGAAATCGGTAAAATATCCCTTTGATCCTAAACACCACAAAGGGGTTTATTTAGTTCTATGTTTGTGTGGTAAATCCTACATAGGTGAAACAGGTTGTTCTATATTGACTAGGATTCAAGAACATGCCACTGACATCAAACATAACCATTCCAAAACCTCAGCTTTGGTCGAACACTCTAGTAAAACTAATCATCACATTGCATAGAAAACTCCTGTGTTGTGGCCAAAATCGACCATTATCACCATAGAAAATTTAGAGAAGCTATCAAAATAGGGAAACACCCAATAACCTCAACTACAATGATGGTTGGAAAATAAGTGACAATTGGATTCCTACACTAACTTGGGTCTCTACCGTCTGCTAGGTCTCTTGACCCCACCATCTCATGACCTCCTCATGGTTCAACCTATCCCTAATATCATTTTATTAACATTTTTATAAATAACATTAATCAAGAACCCCTTCTTACCTTCAATCCTTAAAATAACTTTTAGTAAGGTTAAATTCCAATAATTGTATTCCTCAGTTAACATTAGATTTAGGAAAACCCTCAACAATTTATCTTAAAAATGATTGATGAATAAAAATTCAATTAGTAATATTTAGAAGACCCATTTAGTTTTATTATTATATCACATGTTTTAATTATTTTGCATTATTTATAACATTAATGTTAATACATAATCTATTTAACATTATTAATCTTAATGTTAGCAAAATTAATTAATACAAAAACTTTTACTAATGAACAAATAACATTATATCATTTAAAACATTATAATACTATAATGTCACATAAAATCATATTAGAATAGTAACATTAGGTATTAATTAATGTTATTAAAAATAACTAATACTAAAACTTTTAATTAATAACATTATAACATTACATGGTATTATATATTATATATATTATATATATATATATATATATATATATATATATATATGTATGTATATGTATAATTTATTAATTAAACTAAATTCATTTCTAAACAACATCAAAACTGTCGACTACTTACATTACCAACCCATTTTTCTTATATTTATTGCCCCAACATTATCTGACTTCTTCATACATCTGATCCTGATGTTGAACCATAGAGGTTGGTTCAAAATGTCGATACAGTAAAACATGAATGTGATGACTCTAGAAGACATCAATACACAAAATGCAGATCACAAAACCCTAAAATCTATAACACCCAAGACGGTCGAGGAACTTCAACCCGAGTTGATGGTTATGTCAGGGCCTCACTCTCTTGGGGTTAGTTTCACTTTCAATCAAGAAATCGTTCAATCACCCAAGGCTCCTCATCACTCATTCATATGCATTAAAGATCAATATCACAAACAAATCATGCTTCCTCCACTCGAACTTCATGATCCCATCACTCATGCATTAGAGGAATCTTACATTTCAAGCACGCGTGCAAGACACAAGTTTTCTTTGTTTCCTTCATTTTCATGCATGTCATAGTCAATAATGTGTGCATGCTTCACAGCTACACGTAGTGTCACATAGCACCATGATAAGTCCACAGACTGCTTGTCATGTACTTGCACTCACTTATGTCCTGTGGGCACTTTTAAACATGAAGCGTGTTTGTCTTCATTGTTATATCTTTCTTTCTTACTGGTCCACACAACGGGGTTGCTCGCGGAGCAAGCCTTCACCAACATGGGTCAACCAATGCACTAGTGGCTGCATTGGAAATATCACTTCATGTGATTAGGCCCATGCACTGTTAGTTTAGGAGTAGGAGTAGTGTTTACCTTCAGTTGGTTTGCTTGCATACTTGTTTTATTACTTGTTTTGTTTTTTTATTTGTCTACTTGCTTGTTTTCTTACTCACTTTTCTTTCTCTTTTTCTTCTGCTTCTGCTTTGCTTTGTTGTTTGTTTGTTTGTTTTGTTCGTAGGTTAGGTTCAAATGAAACAATGTATGACTCTTGAAACTAGATGGGTAAATTACAAGAAGCCTTGTACAACAATCACTACTTGGTTATCTGCCATCCTATCTCTGTATGAAGAACTTGCTACTTTTAGTCTGTGATACATTGATGGAAAATATGTACTGCTCAAAGTGAACCTTGGTGAAAACACATGCTAACTAGTGTCACCTACTCTTGTCAATTGTTTTTGGGTTAACCCTTGTCAACTCAGTCAAGTAGAGTAAGGTGAGGGGGAAAACCTTAACAAGCACGTCAGAGGTACAATAAACTACTTCTCTGCGGGAACAACATCTTCTGCTCTCAATAAGTTAGGATCCCTCTTCTGCCTCTCAAATGATAAGTGTTATGCACAATTGTGAAAATGAAAAAGAAAAAAAAAAGTGAAAAGTGAAAATTTCAAAATATGCAAAATTAATAAGGTGAAAGAAGAGAAAGGCTTCCTGCACAGAGAGGTGATGCAAGTAACTCTGTCGAGGCACTGACCAGCCTCGCTGAAAGCGGAGAAATTCTTGTGTTCCTATGTGACTCCACTAGGGTACTATCCAAGCCTGCTAGCAGTAGAGAAGCACCAGAGATGAAACTAAGACTCTGACAACTATACTACTTTTGCACCAATATACCCCTCAAGCCCAATCAAAACAACCGTGTTGCCTTGGCTTGGAATGTGTGTCATTTGACCAAGAGCTTAGCAGATGCTACATCTTACAATCAAGCTAGTGTGAAACCAAGATGAACTAAGAACTGAACAATACTTCAAGAGTTGTTAGACTTGTTTCTCACGAACAAGGTCCATTCATAGAACTGGATTTCTACCAGTGTATTGCCAAGTAGTGTAGTGGATACAACCACCCTCCAAAATTTTTCCTTAGCTTTGTTTTGGAGCCTCCCTACCAACCTTTCATAACAACATATCTTGTTTCGTCAAGTACACAAGCTTCAATCATTTGCTTGCAGAATGATAGCATGTCCATCAGAGCTTGTTGCATTTCCCTCATAGCTTGTTCTTCCAGACTTGGTCCAACTACAAGCTAAGCAGTTCCCTCAAGAAATTGTAAAATTATAGAGGGAAACTAACCTTCCCTCCAAAAATTGCTCAATTTTGTCTGGAAGCTTGTTGAGCTCCAGAATTGCGCAAATCTTCCATTCAAGCTTCACTGAGAAAGTTGTGCAATTATTCCCAGCAGGGTTTCTCAACCTAGGAATTGCGCAATCCTGGGCTATAGTTGGCTGCTCTGACCAGAAATTATGCAAATCTCTTGGGCAAATAGCATAGCTCCCTCACAAAAATGTGCATTTTTTCCCAGCAGTTGAGTAGGCTCTTGCATGTGCATTTGAGTTGATCGTTCCCTCCAAGACCTAGCAAAACTAATTTGCATGCATGGGTTTCTCCTCCCAAGGCAACATGCAAAGGAATCCCTTGATTTAGGGATCTATTTTTAGCAATTGGAGGTTACATGAAAGGATCATCTCAGAAACCTCCCGCCAAGTGTTGCTTTTCCTATATTTTGGCATGTGCGTCACAACCTTGATCTTATCAAAACTCATCAACTAGACGTTGTAGAGCTCATTCATCACATTAACCTTTTAGCTCTAGAATCCAACATTGCATCTAGGATTCATTGGCACATTCAGCTCAGTTGTCTTGGGGTAAGCTCATTATTTATCACTTCCATTGCATTTCTATCGTTTTTTGTGTTTCACTTTGTGTGAGTGTTGTCTGCTCGATTTCAGTGAGTGATTGTCATCATTTACATGCATACTAGCTTGTACATGCACTATTTCAGTTTTTGTTTGCATCTCAGTATTGTCGCACGCATGAAACTATTTTGCATGGGTGGTCGTCGCTATAGTGACTTGCTTCACACAGTTGTATGATTTCTCGTTTCATGAATCCTGAACTTTTTGTTTGCATGAATGATCATTCACTCTTCTTTGCACTCATCTCCTCATGCATTCACACTTCTCATATTTTTAGTCGCTTGTCAGCCAGAGTGGGCTGCCTTAGCCTAGATCGTGCCTTGTCTAGCTAGCACTGCACATCTCCAGAAGTGAAGGCTCTTCCTTCTCTCCAGAAATTGCACAACTCTAGCAAAGAACTAACCTCCAGGATTGCATTGCGCAATTCTTTGAGGTAGTGTCTTGGCCCCAAAAACTGCCCAATGCAGTTTGTTGGTTGCATGTCACTGCTAACTGAAATTGTACATTGTGTAGTTTCAGTGCTCAGTAGGCCAATCTGGACTATGCATTGCATAGTTCCGGTAGTCATTCAACCTCCTAACAGCCCAAACTTTTCCTTGCACCGTTTTGGTAGTCAGTCTCCCGACCTCCTGGCAGAAATTGCACAACCTTCATGATTAATCACACAGGTATGATGCAAGTCAGTTCTCAAGTTCGTTTCAGTTTTCAACTAATAGATTTCTTTCCATGAGTGTTTCCATGTCTCGAGGTATCACAGGTGTTCATCTGTCTCTTAACAACACAGGTACAATGGCTTCCAAGACAACAGAGTAGAAGACACCATTCAGAGCACACTTGGGGATGTAGTCGATCAAGTGTCTATGAACTTGCCAACCCACGAAGACATCAAGTTTTTCATAGACAAGGACATAAAGATATGATGGCAGTAGCACCATAGTAAGTAGCACCATCAATAGCAGCTAAAGGTAGAATACTAGATGCAACGAATGCAAGAGGAAAGTTGTTGACAACACAGAGGTAGAACAAAGTTGCAAGCTCAAGCACATCCACTTGTGATGAAAGCAAATTTGGATACTCAGGCTATGAGGTGATGACGTGACATAAAGATCGTACAAAGGCAAAGAATGGAACAAAGAAGGATTTTCATGTGCTGAAGCAACAACTCAAGGAAGAATAGGAGTTGCATAGATGAGAGAATGAGTTGCAACAGGAATAGGTATAGTAGGGGTCGCAACATGTACTCATGGATGAAACTACCCTTGTACAAGTTATAGATCCATCCCAGAAACTCGTGCGGAGCAGAAAAGGTTAGTGTTGTTGATCGCATCCAAGGGAATGCAACAACATGCATGTCATTTTGCGCATGTATGCGATCCCGCCCTTTCGGCACACTCATTGAGGCAAAGACAAGAAGCAAGTCTGACTGGAGCTGAACATGTACCTTGAGAATTTAATGCATAGGGTCTCCAACACATGCTTGGAGAGTAGCATAGACACTATGTTGTTGGGTGTCGAGCCTGATTATCTTTTGTATTCAAAGGTATTGCCACATTGGACCCCAGTTCGAAATGGGGCGACAACACCGCCCGTAAAATATTCGCTGCAGGGGGGCTGCTTCGACCTTTTGGGAGCCCCCCCTGGCGGGGGGATCGGGGGTGGCACCCCCGAAGCTAAGAATAGATGTAAAATTGCCTTGTAAAATGTTGTAATTTCGTAGTCAATCTGGGTTATTCATTAGGTGGAGATCTGATGATAAAAGTTATTTTTAATTTAGGGTTTTTTTCCCTAGAAGGAAACCCCTCACTATATATGAGGGAATTGTATTGTGTCTATGTAGATCTATATTCTAAGTGAGGAAGAGAGAGTAGATTGAGAGTGAAGAGGGAATTACAATGGATCTGTTGTAGGTTGTATCTCATTAGTTTGTTGGATAATATAAAACGAAGGACTGGCTATTTATCTCAAGTGGAAAACAAAGCGAAGAAACTCAATAGTGGACCCAATAAATCAATCATTCCAAGATTTTAAGGACAATGGGAAAGAAATTATACTAAAGTACCTTACTAAAGAACTTAATAAGAAGACAAATAAACTGAAGAAGGAAGTGAGACAAAACACTGGAGTGAACCAGGGTAATACAGATCAAGCAGTAGTTGTGACAAAGAAGTCAATGCCTTTTCCCAACCCATCATCATGATAATTCTTTCTTGGAAGCAAAGTGGGCTCAATAATAAAGGAAAACACTAATATATTAGGGAAATAATAAAAAAGGATAACCCAACAGTTGTTATATTACAAGAGACAAAAGTAATAGGGGACAAAATGAATCAAATAGAAGGCACTTGTTGGAAAGGATGTGAGTCATGTCTCTCGATGTTAGGGGTAGTGCAATCAGCTTAGTTGTTTGGTGGAACCCACATGAAGTGGCCTTCTAAGACTAGATGGTTTCTGATCGAATTCTTACACATAGATTTAGGTATGTTGTAACAAAATATTTCTTTTTTTATCGATGGTTTACAACTGTCCAGGTACAAGGGACACAAATATTTTTTTGGGGAAACTTTAGAAGATGAAACAAATGATAAGAAATTCCTTATGGTTGTTTGGAGGATATTTTAATATCGTAATATTGTTAGAGGTGAAAAAAGGAGGCATTTGTAGGTTAGACCAAGCATTAGCTAATTTTAACTGGATCATAGATAACTTGCACCTTGTAGACATTCCAACCAAAAATGGGATGTTTACCTGGAATAATCATTTTCCAATCAAATAACTTGCAATTTGGATCATTTTTTTTGTTAGAGGAATTTTTACAGAAGGATATATTTATCGAAGCTTCAATTTTTCCATGCATGGGGTCAGATCACTAACTCATTCAATTAGAAATTGATCTAAAATAAGCCCCACTAAACCACCCTTTCCATTTTGAAATATTTTGATTTTAGTCCATTGGTTTTGTATATTTGTTAAACAAATGGTGGAAGGAATTGAATATTAGAGGTACTAGCAAAAGGCACACATTCCAACTCAAACTAAAATCATTAACACAAAGGATTAAATTTTGGAATATGAATGTCTTTGTGAATATATTCGAAGACAAGAGAACATTTTAAAGTAAAATGTTGAGCATCCGACAAAGAATCATTATGGAAGGAAAAACCTCAGAGTTGATAGCAGAAGAGGTAGAGGCCCTTCAAAATATAGAGCATGGAAGGCAGCAAGAAGAGACCCTTTGGAAGCAAAATTCCACGATATAATGGCTCAAGGAGGGAGATCATAACTCAAAGTTCTTCCACAATTCTCTGATTCAACATTGTCATAATAATAGATTTTTTTCCCTCATTGGCAAGGATGGAGATAGTAAATTAAAACACCAAGATATAGAAAGTGAAAATGTGCATTATTTTATTGATCTCTTAACGGAGGATAATTCAAGAAGACAATAAGATATAAATATAGTGATTCAACACATATATAGGCTGATTAATAGTGAGAAAAATTTTGCATTAATGAGACCAATATCCATGTCTAATGTTGAAATATGAACATGCCTAAGAACAAGGAGCCTGGACTAGATGGCTTCCCAATAGACTTCTTCCAAGAATGTTGGGGGTTTTTAGGCAATGAAATTCTAGAAGTATCTAAGAAATAAATATGGTCGTGATCATTACATCCAACACTCAACACTACATTCTTAGAAGTAGCCCCAAAAATAGGTCACTCAAAAAGTATGGAGGGTTTCAGACCAATTTCTCTATGTGATGTTCTTTATAAAATTATTTCTATAGTAATAGTTAATAGATTAAAACTACTCCTTCCATTATTACTATACATGTCTCAAACTAGTTTTGTAGAAGGGCATCAAATTGTGGATGTCGTTATTGTGGTGCAAGAAATTATTCATTCTTTGAGGTCATAAAAGTGCCCATGTAGGATTAGTAAATTGGAATTATCGAAGGCCTATGATAGAATTAGTTGGACATTATTATTTTAGGTTCTCTAAGCTTATGGTTTCTCTGAATAATGGATCAAGTGGGTGGCATCCCTAATCTCATCTATATTTTTCTCTAATTTTATTAATGGCTCACCCTCATACTATTCATCCTTCTGGAGGGCTCAGGTAGGGTGACCCTCTATCACCATTCCTATTTATTTTAGCTATGGAAGGACTTGGTCGAATGTTTCAAAAAGATGATGAATCGGGAGACATATATGGTCTCCACCTGTATGGAGCATATTTTCCTATCTCTCATCAAAAATTTGTTGACGATGTTATATTATTTGGTTTACAAACTTGGATAGAGGTGAAAAGAATGGGTAGGATTTTACATTTTTTATGTAAGCCTTAGTTATTGTAGTGAACACTAACAAATCGAAGAAAAAATACCTTCAATTACCCGCAAATGGTTCCTCAGGTTAAGTTGAACCCTAGGTTTTAATAGAGGTCACCTTCCTTCAAAGTATTTAGGAATACCTCTTGTATTGTTATACAACAGGGTCTCTACCTAGGAAGAACTTATAGAAAGAACTCATCGTAAAGTGAATAATTATAATTTCAAGGAACTCAACTTCCCAAGTCACCTAGTATTGATGAAAGAAGTTTTAAAAGAATTACAAAATTACCAGTTATTAGTAATTCCCATCCCAAATAATGTGTGTTAGAAATTAATATTTCTTTGGAGAATTTTTTTTATGGAGGGACTTATCTAAAATAGGTATGTGAGCATTGGTCTAGTGGAATAAACTAGTTGCACGAAAAAAGAATGGAGAACTGGGTCTTCAAGACCCCCTCCTCATCAGTAAAGCTTATGCTATGAAGTTGTGGTGGCTATGAGTTCAGGGAAGTCCCCAATTTTAGAAATAAATATGGTCTCATAAGTACTTGCCTATACATTCACAATTCAAATTATTACAATTTGATGGAAGAATTAAAGATTTAGGGGTCTGGAATTGGGCAATGGTTGTTCTGCCATAGGCTATTGAATAGGGCAATGGCTCCCTGTTTCATTTTGGTCATGGGATTGATGAACTTTTGCTCTCGCCCACCGGCATCAACATTGTCCCCAATTGCAACAACATTGATGGTAACCCTAGTTTAATCCTTGTATATCCTAAGATTGATATCGCTACTCACAATCTTTCTCAATCATACCTCCACTGGGGTTTTCTTGAAGAGGTAGCTTGAGATCAAGCACCCTTGACATGACACAAAACCCTCATCTTTTGAATGACCGAAAAATTTGCTCCCCAACCTCATCGTGTGAAAGTTAGTAGTAAATTCCAGTTCTGTCCAAGTTTAGGAGAGTGGATGCGTAAAGGAAGCCACAACAAGTGTGTGTTGTACCTGACCACATGAAAGAAATATTGTAAATAATTTTATGGCTCTGAAAGTTAATTGAAAAAGTTCATTTCTTGTTCCCAAATGGGCCTATTTAAACGGCCTTTCGCCTGGCCTCTAAACATCAACCTTGGATTTTGAAGACATATTTCTTATAATTTCTCAGATTTATCTTCTTGATTGTGGATGTCCTCATTGTGAGATCCCTTTTCCATCTGAAGGATACGATTTATGGTGCCCTTTCTAAATTTGGGGCGCATGGATATGATTTGGGATCAAATATAGTCATTCAGGATATGTAAGCTCCCTTCGTAACACCACTAAAATCCCTTCCAACAATGTTCTCCCCACTTTTAAAATTAAATTTTATATCGGAAATAAAAAACTAATTTGTTTGGTTTTGTTCCATTTTACTTGATGTTCCCTTTCATGTGAGGATACAACATGGTAGCATTGACAACAGAAAGTAGAGGATTAATTAGGCTAGAGCCAAAACAAGCCATTGACAAGTCTGATGCATGTTATAAAAATAGGTCTTGGATGACGAATCCTACAACGGGTTACTAGATCCCAAAAAATCACTTTGGTGAGGCTGATGTAGCCGAACAGATAGAAAATATTCTCATGGTCCATTCAAGTAATTCCAATGGAGTACCGAATTAATGCTGCTCAATTTAATTTCAAATATAAGGCTTTTTGTCCATGGGATGATCTTGGTAGGAAAATATGTACTCTAGATGAGTTTACATATCAATCATATCATTGTTTAGCTACAATATTTTTTTACCAACTATCAATCCTGAGAATGTTGTTAGAATTTATGAGTTGGAATTTGTTGTTTGACATATTTTACTTTGTCTATATGACCATATTACATTTCATCTATAAAATTGCCCTTAATCCTAAGAAAAATCATTACATTTTGATTTGCTAATAACTTGCCAATTAGACACATTGATTGTTTTTAATCCCAAAACGTGAGCTTGTCCTGAATACAAGGAGGAAGGACTTTCTATATTCAGTTGTTGGAAGTGAATTTTTCATAATTAAAACATCTACCCACATCTGGGTATAAAATCATTTTTTCTTATATTTAATTTTCTTCAAATATTTGGATAGAGATTAGTTGGCAACGTTCCTTTTGAAATTATTTGTTCAAATCCTTTGTTAACTCTTTTGATTGGATATAGAGTACTTGGCAACATTCCCTTCGAGCTTTTTAGTTCAAATCCTCTGTTAACTCTTTTGATTGAGAGAGACTACACTATTATGTTAGATGTTATAGTGATTTTGATCAAAATTGATTCATGAGTCAAAACCCAACCTCGTTGATTCCAAAACTTCAAAATGAAAAGATTTTGACAGATTAAATGTGCAATAAAAAAATATTATTTTACTAAAATAAATATAACTTTTAATCATAGCAGTACATGCTCCAAGAAGGTTGTCACTTTCATGAAAATGGTAAGATCATTGGGTGTGTAAATAAACAAGATTTTCTTGATGACAATATGGACAAAAACAAGAGAAAATATTTCCTGGATCAAATAGTTTATTTATTGCTTATTTGAAGTTAAATTTAATTTTATATTGGATAGTTTCTTATATATTAATGATAAAGAATATGTTGTGTCTAATATAATAGCTTCAAACTGCTATTTTCAATGATCATTTTACATTCAAATCAATTGGTTTAGCATTACTTTATGTTTCCTCATAAAGATGTATTAAACATGGTTTTCCATTAAATAAGATAAATGGGAAAAACAGTTTTGATTAATGCAAGGTAATTTATTTTTGGATTTTTAAGATTAATATTCCAAGTCACTTTATAAAATAATCCATCTATGTTTCTCAATTCGACTTTAGTAAGAAGGCATATATTTGACGAAATATTAAAGAAATATATAAAACAATCCAGTGTAATTAGGAGGTCCTTTATTAATACATTGTTTTTTGGTAAGGTTTTATGTGGTGATGGAATTTTTTTTTCACTAATTACTTTTTATTTTAATTGTCATTTTAAAAAAAGTGAATTATTTAAATTAGGTTTATTATATTGTTAAAAAAAAAAAATGGACTGTGTATTATGATTGGATTTAAAATTTGTAAAAAACTTTGTATACTAATTCAAATTAGTATAGAAATTTTGTATGAAAATATATAATATTAAAAATAAAAGAATTAAGAATGAAAGAAAAATATATAAAATTTAAATAATCTAATAAAAGTTTTACAAAATAAAGATAATTTATCAATTAAGTTATAAGAATATAATATTTCATTTTGGCTTTTACGTACTCTTCTATGTTTCTCTATGTGTGGGGTCCTTGTCATGAAAACCATTCCATACATTATGTTATATTAATGACCCATATGATAGGATGTAGATTTCATCTACTTTGAGTTGTCATGTTGGTTCCTCATTGAGGGTCTTTTTGGTATGCACATCCCTTCCCTTATCAGACAATCACGTCTTAAAGGAGTTAAAGGAGTACCTATCTCTATCACCAGTGGGCTTACTGATTAATATGTCTAAAAACATAAATGTATTCAAATTATTATCATCTACCACTTAAAGGACTAGTTGAGACAACTTTTCACCCACTACTTCTTTTTAGGTTTCTTACCCATGTTCAACATTCTTGCATAGCTAGCACAATGAATTGACAGTAACGAGGAAAACCATAGTTATGGTAGAATTTAGCAATTTAGGGCTTATTTAAATTATGAAACAAAACAATTATTGAAACCAAGGCTGAAATGAAGGATATTAACTATAAAAAAGAAGTGGTTGTATGTAGGATGATACTGACAAGAACGATGGATAAACTTAATTTAAGTTGAAATGACCTAAATTTACTTATGGAGACGTTGTTATTAAATAAAATATTAAATTTAACCATTTGATTAATCATTCGTTAAGATTAACCCTAATTCACATCATGGGAGTAAGGCCAGGTTTAGCTAATATGTTATAAGAAGGCCACGATGAGACAAAGAATTGTCTGTCAAGAATTTTAGCATATATGTACAAAGAATATGGCTAGTTGTCAAATATTGACGTGGCATAATGTGACAGATGGTAGCATCTGATAAGAGCATGTGTAAAGCATTCCATGTAGAAACAATGCCCATGTCATCCCACGAAGGATTTCTCAAGAGAAAGTTAGGTTTCAACATTTAAGAAGGGCTTAGGTCTAAGAACTAATAGAATCTAAGAGACAAAATGTTTCAAGAGGTTTGTTAGAAAAAAATTTCATCCTGCCATGGGGCTTCACGTAAGATAAAACACCTGACAAGTGAATGGGCTAGAACAAGATTGACATAAAATTTTCTAAGAAAACATTAGTAATATGTCTGGAAAGTTTGTGTCTCGCCATGGGATGATAAAGAAGTAAATGTGGAAGGGTCAGCTCGAGAAACGAGAGACAGGATGGGAACAAAGATTGTTAATTAAAAAAAAAGGTTTTGTTGCACCTCAGGGTTTTGCCAAAAGAATTCCAATAAAAGAGAGTGTGGTCTGAGATATTCATATCTTTGGAGACAAGAATAATTTTTTATTGATGACACAATTAAGAACTTAGACATTTTTTTTTTAACTTTATAAGTGATTTGTCTATGAAATATGTACAAGGTGGAAAGAAATCGAAT